>VXBI01006900.1:785835-877586 GCA_013397375.1 Toxostoma redivivum
AAAAAAAAGCACGCTAGGTCTCTATTTGCAAGTCACCTCAATCAGTGGCCCAGCTAATTAGAATGGGGAGGTTATTGTATTCATGCACGTACAACATTGCAAATTTAGGCATTTTGTTTTCAATTAGCCCTCAGAAAAAAAAAATTTAATCAGATCTTGCTGAGTACAAGAAGACGCTTCTCACAAGCATATTTCTTCTTCATCATGCATAAGAGAAGAAATCAGATCTTCACATTAATTTGGGGAGACACCTTAACTGCAATCTTAGTATCTCAGCATTGCTATTAGTGGTAATGTTATGGTGAGGTTCAAGATTTTTACGGCTTGGACTTTAAAAGATTTTTCTAAGAACAGCAATTTTTTTTTATCTTTTCTCTTGCTTTCATAGCCCAGTTGTAACAAAACTGAAAGGAAAATAAATATTGAACAATGGCAGAATTGAAAAGAAGCAATATGGGTTACAGACAAACCATGGGGCGTGATTTAGTGGTGGATGTGGCAGAGTTAGGTAAACAGTTGTACTTGATTTTAGAGGTTTTTGCCAACACAAATGATTATATGATTCCCTCTGATCTGGGTCTACCAGAAATTAACATTAGAAAGTGTGTCACCATTAAAAATGAGTACTTTGAGATAAAGAAATCATACAATTGCCTACTAGACTACATGGCTGTAGAAGTTTATGAAGAAAAAGTATCTTCACACTTACAGCTAAGGCAGACATACCTCTTGGTCCTATAAAGGAAATTGTGTCTAAGAAACTAGCAAAGAATATGTTCTGGAATATTTGTAGTCATCCAGGGTTACCATTAGGGGACTGAGTTAAGATTATTCTTTAATATGTATGAGAAGACTGTCTTCATAACCTTTAGATCAGGAAAATTTCACAAGAAATTAGCTGGCAAAAAGTCCAGTGATCTGGAATAGATTCCTTCTTCTGTCACCTACTTCACAGTAAAATTATATGTGTCACTATTTAAACAGTGTTTATAAAGTGCAGCCCTGAAAAAGATGAGATCCAGTGTTAAAAATGATGATGGAATTAGGTGCCATTTAGGACAGGAAGGACAAGTTGGCAGCAAAAGACGTGCTATTTTACATATCACTAACTTGCAGGTGAGATGCTGAAGGTGAAGTTCTTCCCTCTTCATTAAAACTGAGGTATTATTCATGTCAATTCAATGATTGAAAAAACTATATATATAATATACACACAGCAAAATTGAGCACCGGGGTACTACTATTAAATACAAAATAAGATGTGGCTAAAATAACTTTTGGCTCATCTTCCAGTAGAGAAATCCTTCTTCATGGAGCAGGATCACCTACATTATTAAGCCTGATGCTGTAATGTATCTCTGCTAGAGAGTGTGCCACCACATATATTAATCTGGCTGCAGCTCTGCTCTAGGAAAAGATGGGTAGGGATTCATCCATCTACACACAAAACAGTCACCCCAGGGTCTCTCTCTACCAAAAAAGATTGGCTCTTCTAGGGTCCAATCCATCTTATCCTTAAACAGAATTCTAAAATAAGTTGAGGAATGCCCAGTCTTGCCCATTTGATTCCAACAGGAGCCCATAATATGTAGAAATTTATGCACTAAATTTAGGGCAAACAATATTTACCCTGAATGTCTAGTCAAGACTCTCTAGAGTTTAGAATTGAAATTTTCCTTGTATTTTGAATTTGTGTAATATCTAGTAGACCTTAGCTCTAACCCACGACTGGTGCTTTAGCTCCTTTGACGAAAGTAATATGAAATCTAATGCTGTATCTTGTCCAGTAGATTCAGGTGGACTTTTGCCTCAGTGCAAAGCTACACTGAGACAATTTATTTAACAGGTATAGTCAGTGAGTATTACCACTTCACACTCCCTGCTAAAGGCTTTTCCTGACACAACTGCTCTTTCTCCCTTCATGAATGTTATTGCTCTGCAAATATTCTCTGTAGAAGGTTGCAGCATCAATCACTATATTTACTTCTTTTCAGGCTGTTACTGAGTCCAGGCCACAGCCACACCTAAAAGGAGGCTCCAGGATTATACCCAAGGATATAAAGAAAAATAGTTGTAATGCAGTAAAAACAAAATCATTTAATGGTACAAACTCCAAAGGTTCATTGTTGTAAGAGTTGCCCAAGTTCTTGTGACTTATTTCATGCTATCCATTTACTTTTTTTTTCACATCCATTTTCCCCTTGCAGCTGCCTGTATTCTTAGACAAGGTAGAATTATCATGTCAGCAGTGTATATGTGAACTTGTGTGTTCACATCCCTTTTTCTCCTGCTTTCTCTCTAAATATATGTTTATCTCATGCCAAGCTGTATATCTGTTCTATATGTCTGGGGGTGTGTAGGGAGAGGCCAATTTGTTGGTTCTAACAAGTAAATGGCCAGTATTTCCACTAACCCAGTAGTTAGCAGAGCTATATTCTGAATCTTTGGGTAATTTTCATGATCAAACTGTAGCCATAGATTTAGTTCTAAGAAGTACCTCATCTTTACTCCGTGCAAATTAAACACCAGCTGGATGTGTGAGATACTGAGTAACATCTCCCTCCCCAAGAATATGACCCAGCACTTGGAGAGGAAAAGAAAGATAAAAAGGAAAGGAGACAGAGCTGTCCTGCTGTTCTGTAACACAGGGGGAACCTCACACAGCAGGTTGCAATCTGAACTGTCCCATTTCATTATGCCACTGAGGCAGACTCCTGCAGTGCATTAAGGTTTTAAAATCATTTAGGAAATATGAAGATACATTGTTGTTAAATCATTTCATTACACTTCAAAAACAATTTTCTGATGTCCATTTCTTAACATAATAAAGATTGTCTTTCACCAGCGGGGACTGGCAAATGTATATAGACTGAGTTTCTGTAATAATATGATTAGTATGGAAATGGACTGTAAATAATACTTAGGATGATCTTTTATTCAGCCACATCAAGGAATTACACAAAAGCATGCTCAGACTGACTTCCATGGTGTACTGAAAACAAAATTTATGCAAAATTTATCTGTAAAGGATTTTTTATGATCAGTCTGAAGTTATATCTAACAAGGATTTATTCATAATATACTCTCAGTTCATTTGGTTAATTTTTGTTGAAATAAAGTGAAAACCTTGAAGACATATTTACATGTAGAAACCAATGGTTATCAGAGAAAGATTATCTGAATAGTGTCACACAACCTTTATTTCATAGAAGAATGTATATATGTAGGGCAAAATCAGTGTGAGTCATATCTATATTCATACAGCACTGCAAAACCAAAAAAAAGTTATTCAGAATTCTAAATTCAAAAATCTTTTTTTTTTTTTAATTTCAAGAAGTGAAAACTGAAAAGAAAGCTTTTCTTATTTTGCCTTGAAAGTTGTAATTAATTACTTTCTATTTATTTTAAAATATAGTCCATTAATAGATGAAAAATTAAAATTTTTGTAATATTTATTTACGTTTATGGCAAAAAATATATACTGTTGATGCTAATCAGAACTCTCTGCAATGCATTAATTTTTCTTAAAGTACATAAGGGAACTTTGTTTAATTTCTTAACATTGAGCTTTATTTATCTACAGGGTTTTTTTATGAGTTAGATGCAAACTGAAAATGTCTTTAGGTGTGAAACTAAGCCAGAAGCCTCAACATATACTACTTAAAGACTGATGAAAAATATAAAAGTGTCATTGGAACTTCAATTTTCTTCACACCAAGAAGCTGTGAAGAAAAGTTACTGGAAAAGGGAAGACTTTAAGGGGCTGTGCACTTGCATCACCTCGTGTTTTCAAGATATTGTAGTTCATAAAAGATCTGTATTTAGACCATCTTATGGCTAGATGCTTTTTGAATTTCAAGCAGCTGGAACTTTGTCAATATTTTCCTCTATCAAAAGTGGTTTAGAAGCTGGGCCCCTGTAGGGAAGCCACATGTGTGGTGAATTCCTATGAATTTCACACAGTAATTTTTATTCAGGAACAAAGAAACAGATTTTCAAGAACTTAAATAATAAGAAGAAGCTGAGTACATCTTCCCATTCCGTTCTTTCTCTTCGGTGTACACTAGATATTTCCAACATTCAACTGAATTTATTAAGGTTTTTCTTGGACTTGGCTGGACACATCCTTGAGACAATCTATGACACAACTTTCTGGAAGCTAAATTTCATAGCCATTATGGGTGTGACAACTCTGAATGAGCGCTGCCAGGAGTCTTTTCAAGACCAAAGTCTTGAAGGCCCATCCTTCAGGGATAGATAAGTGTTTTATCTTTAGCCACTGTCCTAAGCTGTTGATATCATAACAATAATAATAATAATAATAATAATAGTAATAAAAATCTTAATTATTGTGTCTTCGTCACATGAAAATTTAAGGAAGGAAAAAGAAAATCAAGAGTGTTGAGAAAGGAGGTTGAAAAAGAAAAAAAAAAGAAATAAACAAAATTGACTAACGCATCAAGAAATTCCAAGGAAACAGACTTTTTAAAGTATTTGGTTTATTATATCTACTGAGCTTTTATTTCTTTTTTAGGGTTTTTTCAGTAAATTGCGTTAGCTGGGCGTACTAGTATTGAAGGGAAAATGCAAGAAACAGAATTCACATAGGTCTTATTTTATCAGTAATGGCATTCCAGTTGGGAACTGTAATTTCCAAACAAATCCAAAAATAAATGAAAGCAGTAATACTATCCCAAAACTTTCATGGCTACAGTGGTATTGCTATGAAAGAGCCTCACATAAAAGCTGATTTTTGAAGCTGATGTTTTTGCATTCCATATGGAATGTGTATGGTTTAAATAAGTTAAAATCACTGCAGTTGGATTTGCTTGCTTTTTTGTTTGTTTGGTGTTTTTTGTTTGTTTGTTTTGGGGGATTTTTGTTTGTTTTATTTTTTTTTTGTGAAGATGAGGGTTAGGAATATGTAGAGAAAAATAAAAACAGAAAAGTAACAGAAAAGCTCAACACTAACTGAAAAAAAGAGATGTTTACCTGTGAATTGCAAGGCAGGTAATTAACGGCACTTTCTTTGATGGGATTGTTTTTGCAGTTTGTAAAGTGCATGGATTTAAATACTGTGGTTTGGAAACTAACACCTGGAAAGAATTTCTTTTGGAGACTAGGGAACTGCTACATAAATCATTTTCATCCAAGCATTTGCTGATTATTTAGGTAGGGACAATCTACAGTAGAAATTCTTCTCAAGATGTTAATTATAAGATCTTTGTGTCCGATAAAGGTCTTTTGTCTCCCACTTCTTTTACCTCTGCAGCGGTCTTTGGTCTTTGTTATACCTTAGCTGTTTACAATGGAATGAATCTTTGATGTTAATTACTGTTGATTTCTCTTCTTTGACCACGAACGACTTAAAGCAAGGTGAGGTGAATCCAATCCCTTGTGTGATTTAACTGAAGACATTTCCTTTGTCTCTTTTCCCCCCTTTCCCCCCCGCATTCCGTTGTATTACTGGAGAAAACAATTGCTATATAACAATCAGTTATGTATGAAATAGGTATTAAAATCAATGATACACGTACTTTGTAAACTTTAGAATAAAAGCTGTTGCTGAAAGATGGAGAGATGTAGTCATGACAGTGGGGAACATTAAAAATAAAAAAGTAAAAATTTATAGTATGTACAGGAAAAATATCTAAAAATATTTTTACAAAAATGATAAACAAGGCACCTTCTATGCTTATCTCAGCGGTATTTTAATACTTTTTGGTTTTATGTAAACAGTAGCTAAACAGTTTATGATAGTTTTTTAGATTCTGGCAGAGATTTGATCTTATCAAGTCAAATAGCATCATACATCAAGCACAGTCATCATTTCTCATTGAAAGGCTCTGAGTCCTGGAGGTCTGTTACCAATCAATAACAAACCAACTGGCACAACTCCCTGGAGGAAGGCATTGTCACACCCCTCCTGGCAGCCAAAAGCTGGGGAGGTGAAGGCAGTATTTGTTTCAGCAGCTGAAGATTCCCCGTGTGCTCCAGTGCCACTCACTGCTGCTGCACACGAGAGTGCTCCAGAAGGAAGGCAGGCACATGACACTGGAATAGAGTTCTCAGCTTTGTCTGATTGCATCGCAAACACCACACATATTGAAACACTCTGGCAGCTTCCTAGTGCTCACAGTGAGGAACCTGAACCTTTTGACCTCAAACATCTTATTAAAGCCTTTGCTGGACTGTGTCTCTGCAAGGGAAAAACCAAGAAACTACTGGACTTTTCTCCTCTATAATTCATTCAAGTAAGCCCTTGCTGAGTAGAGGACCTTGGCTTTGATGTTAAAGTCTCCTAATTGGAAGGAAGTGAAGTGTTAGCCTGTCAGGCTATTAGTCTCTCATCAAATGCTTTAGGAGGTATCAGAACACTGAAGTTCTCATACTAGTGCAAGGAGAGCATGGAGGGGCCTGGTTTTTGTTAAAATGTTTAAACTTTGCATCTGTCTAACAATTTCCCCCCAAATTTAATATAAGTGGAGTTGTTCCTTGATATTTCTTTCCTTTTATCTGTACTTTTTCCTCTCGGAGCCTCCTTCTTTTCATTGCCTACAGCATATCAACTCCTGTTAGTAGGAATGTGGGGGATAACTGGTATAAGCTATAAAGTCTAGGGATTCATGT
Organism: Toxostoma redivivum; assembly: GCA_013397375.1. Taxonomy (NCBI): domain Eukaryota; kingdom Metazoa; phylum Chordata; class Aves; order Passeriformes; family Mimidae; genus Toxostoma; species Toxostoma redivivum. The sequence goes on from VXBI01006900.1 coordinate 792,466, forward strand.
TACAGCCCTGATTCAAACCCAGGCATTTTGTGCCTGGTGGGACTTACCTCTTTGCTGTTTGACTGTGAAACACCTACTTCTGTGGTGGTTTTCCTCACAGGAGAGTCACCTCTCAGAAGGTGGTCCTTACAATAAGCAATGTTAAAATCCAAATATTTCTAAACAATGGTTTTGTTCTAAAGCTTCAGCACAGGTCCATTCAAGTTGATTGAACTCAAGTAAAAGCTATAAATAGAGCAAATAATAAGCAACTTGAATTTTAAAATATGTTGCTGCTTTCCTAATTACTGGTGTTTTTCTGTTTTACAGATTGGGTATCTAAACATGAGGATGGTGTTTTTCTGTTTAGGCAAATCCAACTAGGTCAAAATGAGAGTTGAATGGAGTCAAAGTCTTGCAAGGATCTGACTAAACTCCCTCCATGATCATGCAAAGTCGAATTCTGTGTAATTTCTATTCTTTTAGTTGAAAATGGCATCCAAAATATCACAGTGAAGGAAATCTGTGAAACAATATAAAATAACTACCTGAAAGGAAATTACTGAATTGCTAATGCACATCCTTTGGAGTTATGAAGATAGTTATTTAGTCACATCTGCTCTATTTCTTGGTTTACAGAGTGAGCCTAAAGAAATCTTGTACTACCAGTGTAAATGTTTCTGTTCTACAAAGTTTTCCCTATTTTGATTTGCTTAGTAGCAGACTTATGCAAACAAATTACCTGTGGCATTTCATGCATATCCTCCAAAATGCTAAGTTTCCTTTTGTATTTCAAGATGATGTCCATATGAAAGCAAATCTAATGCATCTGTGCCCTTATTATGCATGTCTTTTTCCTGGCTGAATATGACCCTGTTCCCTACAATTACAATAGTTTCTTTTTCATGCAAGTGTTTGAATGATAGTCAGATCTGTCATGTTAGCTCAGCTTGGTTCTGGCAGCACTTTAATCTGCTTTTCGATGGCTCATGAGTTTTGTCTTTTAAAACTTCTTTAAATTTCCTTCCACTGTTTCATTTTAGTGATCTTGTTAACTCCTTCTGTAAGTCATTCCCATCTCTGAATGTTTAGTCTTTTATCATTAAATATTGTAAAGTTTCACACATAATTATTTTGTTGAGCCAGCTCTTCTTATTTGGATTTTTTTTCTTTGGTAGTTTAAGCAATAAGGCCCAAACAATTTCTTTCATTGTAGTAAGTTTGATCACTAAAGAGTATATCCAGGCTCCAAAGATATCCATGGCACTTCACCAAATATGTGTGCTTCATGATGAAAGTAATTTACCTGCCTAGGCTCATTACAAAAACCTCTCAGCAATCCTCTTCCACCCAGTTCAGCTGACAACAGGTCTGGGTGCAAGAGCTAATGACTTCATTATTTTTGACACTTTTTGCATTATTCTGAATGAGAATTTAGTTTAATTTGGTTTATTGTCATGTTTTAGTCTCTCCTGACATTAGATATTGATATTGTTTGGACTTTTCGCAGAATAGAAGCATGAAAACCAAATGTCGTTTTATTCATACAGATACTTTTTCAGACAGATTCTGTTTGTGTTTGAGTAAGCAACAAAGAGCACTTGCAAGTCACTGCCTGTGGTATTTCAAAAGTGGGAGAGCATTTACCAGGTTCCCAGCTATGCTCAAATACCACTCCTGTCCCTATATAGGCATTACATCTCTCATGTTTGTGTCATTAGCAGATGTCACTACAGTAATACAGATCATTGTGGAAAATATTCAATTAAATTTAATTTCAGAGTCATCAACAGAGAACTTTACAAATAGTCTTTCTCATAATCATTCATTCTCTTTCAGGACAACTCTGTCATGAGCTATCCCTTTGGCTAATTCCTTCTGCATTTTGTGTGTACCTTATGTACCATCCTCTCCAATTCAGCTCATAAACATCACATTTTTCAATACTGTATGCCTTAGTAAAGTCCAGACACCTTAAACTTACACTTTTCATTTTTGTTAAATAGTAGTGTTTTATCAGAAAAACAAAATAGTGCAGTGATGGGGCTACAGAGAACTGATGTGACATTCAATTTTATTTATACTTTTATATCTACTTATTTTTCCCCCTTTTAAAATTTATACCTGGACCAAAATCTTAGCTGTTACACTCAATATAAATATGTAATATATTTTCTTAGAAGTGATAATTAATGACCAGGTAAATAGATTGCATTTTCCTTGAGTTGTCCATTACTGAATTCCAGATTGGGCCTGCTTTCCTTTGATTTTCCTTAACCTGCCACACTGCCAAATAACCACCAAGATTGTGTATATCATTTACAGAAACTGTGGCTTTATAATCCCTGGAATACATAACCCTTAACACAAGCTACTTCATCTGGATATGTGCTGACTTAGAGCAGCTGAGAACCTCTCCCTTGTGTCCAGATTTACTGCCCATCTGGAAGACACTGAAGCTAGAGTTTATATAAAACTGGGCCATAACTTAAGCCACATTAAAGAAGAGATAAAAACAGGCATATATAGAATTCCTTTCAAGCTGTATTTGCTATTAAACTGAAAATAGCTCCAATTTCCAAACCAAAACTCAAATGAAGCCAAGTTGGTGAACAGGCTGTGAGTTACATCAGTGCTTAGTCACTGGCAGCATGTCCTCCTTGCAAGCAGAAAGTGTGAGTGTGGATATGCATGACAGGCATACCTATGCTGGCTAAATCCCAGCCATCTGGATAAAAATCACATCAGGAGAGCCCGAGCTCAGCACGATGTCAGCATGAGCCCTGCAGTCCCTCTGAGCCAGTGCAGCTGCGTGCTGCAGGCAGCTGCTCCAGGTGGAGTCTGCACGGTCCAGCCCTTGCTGCTGGCACAGGATGGGAGCAACTCCATTCCCCCTGGCACAGGAGGGAGCAGATCCATCCAGCTCTCACACCCAGCAGCTCCATCCCAGCTCTCACCTGGCACACCCAGCCTGGCACAGCAGCTCCGGGGCTCTCTGCACTGCCCGGGACACCCCACGTGTCTTTCCTGACAGTAAAAGTCTGCTATAAAGCCTTCTTTCTAACTTGGCTTCCTTCTTGTTTATTTTCGTGTTGTACTAGTAAGCACACAGCTTGTCAAATTGCCAAACCTTTATCCAGAAAGAAAGGGCCACACAGCTTAGGAAAGGAAACTGCCAGAACATAATAAGTAGAAAATAATTTTGTCTGAAATTTCCCAGAAATAGCCAGTCTGAGGAGGAAACCCAGCATGGAGCATTAAATAAAGGATTAGTTTAGAAACTATGTGAGGCCTTATGTGAGAAATCATGTGATAATAGCTCCTTGTAGTGCAGAGTTTGACAATTGTAAAATAGGCAATGGCATCACTTCTGCCTATAATTTACCATTAATAAAAAAAAAAAAAAAAAGGCAAGACTTTCAATTGGATTAGCTTCATATTGTATATTAAAAATTCCATAATTATAATTTTTATAACTTATAAGACATTACATATTACTCTCAAAATCTGCCTTTCATCACTGCTGCTTCTATAGTCATGCTAGTGACATCTGAGTGTTGAATATGGACAATATTTGCTTGAATATTTAGATGTTGATAGTCCATGGAAAACTGCTAATCTGCTGGGCTGGAAACCTTTGTCCTGAAAGTCACTGGTCTTTTGCTGTATCATTCAGATTACTAAATTTTTCTGATCAAGAAACTCCTAAATTATTTCTACCTTTATCCCCTGTCCCTTCCATTTTCCTTCAAATTAAGCATTCTAAAGGATGTTTATGTATTGGCTTCTTATTTACTCTGTTAAATGGAATTCACCACATTAAAGAGAATCAATTTCTCTTGGTCCAGAGCACAGGATTTACATAAAGCTTCCCATCACTCTAGCCATCTACTTGAAGCAGAAAGTTGCTGCTGAAAGATATAATTTCCTACACGCTTTCTTCAAGGAGAACCATTTCTAAGGAAAAAGGTTTTGTTTAGTTAATGAATAAAACTTGCTCTAGATCTATTGCAATTGTAGTATCTGCTTCTCTGTATTTTGTACAACAGGATAATTGACCATTTATTCACTGGATCAACAGAAAGTGCTTGACCATAGTAATAATTGGTAGGAACACAAAAGAATTTTAAATACTACAGTCTCATGGATACATTACTTCATTAGAAGCGTAATTTTTCATCTCAGTTTATACATGTCAGGCAATCTGACTCCCTTCTCAGCATTAAACTGACAGTGTTTCATATTTAAAAGTGCTATGCAGATATTAACTAATCAATCAGTTTTCTTATAATAATATTTTATCCTGTTCTGTGATGTCAGGTTTGCCATATTTTAAACTACTACAAATGCCAATCAGAAGATGTGAAGTGCCCCTTTTGATACTTAATATCCTTCGTTTTTGCTTAAATTAGGGCTGAACTGAATGTTCTTGCAGCCATGGTTACATGTCTGTCATCCTGTTTTCAGAAACACTGTATTTTTATCTCAAATATAATGTTGTAACAGCATTCTGTGGCACTGTGGAGAATAAAAAATGTAAACCCTGATGCATTTGTATAGTAAGCCATAAGAAAATTATCATTTACAACACATAGAAGAGAACAAAATTGTCTATTTCGGTTGGAAGGAGCCTATAGTGAGCATCCAGTCCAAGACCCTCACAAATTTTGGGCAGACTAAATGTTAAACCACTTTGATAAAGGCATTGTCCAAATGTCTTTTAAACCCTGATGTCCTTTGGGCATTGACCACCTCTCTAGGAAGACTGTTCCAATGTTTGACCATCCTCTCAGTAAAGAAATGCTTCCTAATGTCCAGTGTAAACTTCCCCTGGTACAGTACTGAACCTTTCCCATGTGTCCTTCCACCAGATCCCAGGAAGACCACAGTAACTCCCTCTCCATTTCCCCTCCACTGGAAGCTTCAGGAGCAATGAGATCCTCCTTCAGCCTCCTTTTGTCCAAATTAGACAAACCCAGAATCCTCAGCTGATCCTCACAGGACATTCCTTCCAATCCTTTCACCAGAAACTTGCCTTGTGTGATTTTTCTTGGTGCTTTGGAGACAAAACCCCATTTTAAAGTAATATATATGGCTTATCTCTTTAGATAGTGTAAATGAGTATAATGCTACTGGTTTCCATGAAATTATTATATGCCTCCACTGAAAATACTTTCTTGGGATTCCTGTAAAATCAGAGGGAACTCCTGTGTTGGGGACAGATTTTAATGATTGTCCCATAAGTGCTGACAAACTAATGAACATCTTTTGTACATCTAAGGAATGAGCAAAAGAAAATAATTTCTTTCTAGTTCAGTTTAGGAAGTGAAATGAGAGCATTATCCAGCTTGGCAGTTAAAGGCAGTGAGAGTGGTAGCCAGTGCCTTTGACTCCTAAACCTACCAAACTCCACCTATGGGCTATGTGCCAGCAGTACCAGGTTACAGTGCCACTTTGGATCATGCAGGAGGTGCAAATTTGTATGAGATGTCTCTCTTAATTACTGTTAATCACTTTTATAATTTTTACTCTTAGCACTGATAAAAAGTGGAAGAAAGCAGGTAGAACAATGAAAGCAAACAAAAAAAGTAATATTTGATTTTCATTTTGTAGCCTGGTCCCACTGGCTGTTAAAGACATTACTCTAAATCGTTTGAGCTTGTAAATAATTCAGCTTGGCTACACACCATGCTACATTCATTCTTGAGATTATTTAATCTTGCTTTGGGAACATGTTATTATTGTTGAAATCTTCATGTATTCTGTTACTCTTTACTTTGTTGTTAACAATACATTATACTTCAGACATTAGGAATGTGTCTAGTTTACAGAAGTTTCTAAGAAGCATTGTTTGGTCTGCTGCTCCTTTCAGTGATTATGAGCATGCTATAAAGAACTGCACACAGCTTTGTAGTTGTGGCACACTCTAGGTAGGCAGCAAATTAGATAAGTACATTTGAGGTTTAACTGTGGTCCAGGCCCCTACATGGTTTGAATGGAGATAGCACTGGAACAATTCCATTTCAAATCCATGGAAGAATCTGTCTCCAGACACGTGGATTGCTGCCTAGGCGCAATTTCTGTCAGCAAAGTCAAAACTATTGTCCAGTGATCTCAAAAAGAGTGGATTTTAAAAATATTTTTCAGAAGTTTTCTCAAAATTGCCTCAACAAATGAATGTTTGATGGCAACTCCAAGAGCTGTTATAAAAGTGTATTTCAAGAATAATGAGAATAATAAAGGGCTTATGTTCCACATTCTTTGGGAAGTGCATGTCTATGTTTGAAATATTTCCTTATATAATAATGGCATGATGGCATAGCATCCTTCTGTGACAATATCTATAACAATGCTATAAAGTCATCTGAAAACTTAAGAAAATTTAAATGTTGGGGATTTTATTTTGTTTGTTCATTTGTTTCCCATGTAGAAGAAGTGTGGTGTCAACACCTAAAGTGCTTGCAGTAGGTTTGATTGGAGCTGTTCACAGACAGTGCTGCACTTGGGAAGTCTGGCTGCATTTGGGCTGTCACAGCTGCTTGGTAATTCTCCACCTATCTGTTCCATGGATGCATGCAATTCAGTGAAGCTATGCTCAAAAACTACCCAGACCCTCAATGTCTTCTACTGACAACATACTTCAAGAAGAAAATCTTACAGGTGTTTTCATTTCCATCTGCTGAAAGAGGCTCTGCTGAGGGAGAAAACTTCGTCCAGCCAAAGATGAACAAAGAGTTTTGGCTGGAACTTGGGGAAAAAGGATTGGAAGGAGAATCCCAGGATTCACCCCTCAGTGCTGGGGAAGTCCATGGAGTAGATAATTTTGAGTGCCATAATGTGGCATGGACAGGACAATGAGGGAATCAGGCCCAACCATCACGGGTTTAACAAAGGCAGGTCCTGCTTGACAAACTTGACCCCTTCTATGGGAGGGTGACCTCCTGAGCGGAAGAGGGAAAAGCTGGGAATGCTGTTTGTCTGGGCTTTGGTAGAGCCTTTGACACCATTTCCCACAGCATTACCCTGGAGAAACTGGCTTCCCACGGTGTGGGTGAAAAACTGACTGAATGGCAAGTCTCAGAGAGGGGTGGTGAAAGGAGTCACATCTTGTTGGTGTCTGGTCACTAATGGGGTTTCCCAAGGCTCATTATTGGGGCCAGTCCTGTTTAATATCTTTACTGATGATCTGGATGAGGGGATCAAGTGCACTCTCAGTCAGTTCACAGTTCAAGCTGGGCAGGAGTGTTGACCTGCTGGAGGGCAGGAAGGCTCTGCAGAGGGATCTGGACAGGCTGGACTGATGCTGAGGCCAAAGGTGTGAGGTTCAACAAGGCCAAGTGCTGAGTCCTGCCCTTGGGTCACAACAAACCCTGCACAGTGCTACAGGCTGGGGAACAGTGGCTGGAAAGTGGCCAAGAGCAAAAGGATCTGGAGGTGTTGGTCAACAGCAGCTGAACAAGATCCAGAATGTGCCCAGGTGGCCAAGAAGACCAGTGGGATCCTGGGCTATATCAGAAATAATGGTCTCAGCAGGATCAGGGCAGGGATCATCCCCCTGTACTTGGCACTGTGAAGCCACACCTCGAGAGCTGTGTCCAGTTCTGGGCCCCTCACTACAAGAAGGACATTGAGATGTGAAGTGTGTCTGGAGAAGGGCCATGAGCTGTCTAGATACTGAGGAGCAGCTGAGGGAGCTGAGAGTGTTTACCCTGGAGAAAAGGAGGCTTAGGGGTGACCTTATCAGTCTCTACAAGTCCCTGAAAGGAGGCTGTATCCAGGTGAGGATTGGGCTCTTCTTCAGGCCACCAGCAACAGAACAAGAAGAGACCAGAGGAGGTTCAGGTTGGGTATTAGGAAACATTGCTTGATCAAAAAGACTTCCAGCCATTGGAACAGGCTTCCCAGGGAAATAGTGGAGTCACATTCCTGCAGGTATTTAAGAGATGTGTGGATGTGGCACTTGGGGACATGTGGCATATGGTTTAGTGGTGGACTTAGCAGTGCTAGGTTAACAGTCAGACTTGATGATCTTGAAACTCTTTTATAAACAAAATGATTCTGTGATTATATGAGAAGTCAAACCCAAGGACACATTTTACTTGGCAGAAAGGAACTATTTGTCTTAGAAGAAAAGGCAATGATTGGGCACCAGTTCACGAACTTTTATCACTCATCAGATTGGTAAAACCACAAATAAATGCATTAAAGTCAATGGATTTATACTTGTAGGCAATACATTTCAGAACACAATCAAGTCTTGACTGCAGATGTACCTTGAGAGACAGGTATGTGTTTTATATGATTTTACCAGTGTATTTTTCTTGTTTTCTAATGCTTGCTTCTCTTTCAAGTATATCCTTGGCATCTGGCTCCAGTTTTACAATAGGCAATCCACTGTTTTTTTTGTCCCTGGTTTATGTGTCTCTAACTATGTGACCCCATCTCACTGCATTGAAAGAAATGTAGATCAGTTCATAGGCTATACTAGAACTGGTATTTCTCATCCATAATTCGCCTGCAATTTAACATATAAATAACTGCTCAAGACTGTTTCTCAGGAGGGGGAGTGAGAGGGTGAAGCCATGTGAAGTGCTTACTGAATTTCAGAAAAATACATCTGGTGAGGCTGTAGAGCACATTAGCTCACCAAGGTGATGAAGTGAAGTTTGAAATGACATTTAAGTGCCGTGAGGGACAGCTGCAAACGAGAGCTACTGGCTGTGTAAGGCTTTTTCTTTCAACATACTGAAAAGCTTTAGTTATTCTTGCTAACCTCCTGCTAGCCCAATGGGACAAGGTTTATAAATATTGAAGGAAAAAAAATGAAGGTATATGTCTTCTACTTTAGCATTTTTCACAGTAGCTATCTGATAGAAATGTGCTTATACCTAGAAGATGGTGTGGGGTTTGCTGATGGAAACAAGTCAAATCTCAATGCCACTGCCTTGATAGACACAAATCATACCCTGGATTCTGCCCAGCTTAGAGAATTACTGAACTATAATAATATGAATAGTCCCATCATCAAAAGGGGCACTCTGACCTTTCTTCTCTGGCTTGATTTATTTTCCTTTTATAAAGAATTTTTAAAATATCTTTTACAATATAAGATAAAAGAAATAAGAATGTTAAGATATGTTACAAAAGTAAATATTTCCTTTATATAAAACCATCAAAATATCTGTCCCATTTGGAAGGTGTTTTGAGATAGATCAAAAAGAATAAAAGCTATAAAGTATTCACATATAGTATTTAAGGACAAATAATAATGACAGCAAACAATTCTATAGATTTGGCAGAATCAAGGACTGAGTGTCTTCACCTGACTCATGGTCTCCTAGTGTACACCGATAGAGAAAAACTGGGTGAAATTTTTCAATCCTTTCTTCAGTAGTCTATGGCTCTATGGCATCTTAGATTAGCCTAATGAGTGGTCTCATTGGACATCACACAGTTTGTTACATTTTTTAATTTGGTGAAGACATGTTTTGCATCCATCCCACAGAAATTGTTATGTCTACAGAAGTGACTGCATTACAATTCAGTGATTTGAAACTGAAGAAATGCTATAGTGTGCTACACTTTTAAATAATTTACAGTTTAGAACATTTGTTGTTGTTGGACAGAATAGACCCAAAATCCTACTAAAAACCTTTTTCCCCTTCTACCATATATTTTGAACTACAGATTAATTTCCTAAGAACTAGTATGTTATTACTTTTCAAATGCTATTTTATTACTTTGGGAATTCACACTGAATGATTTTTTAATTCTCTGAAATGAATGCCAAAAATCATACCAATTTCACAAGTCTAGGATTTAGTCAATTAATTACATATTATCATATTTAGTATAAATGTGTTAGATGTTCTATATAAAACTCAAAGTGGTTTTGCATAAGCTTCAGAACTATTTTTAACAAATATTTCAGTAATATACTCACTATGTTTTCTATTTTCCAGTAAAAATCACCATCAGTTCTTCAGCATTACCCATTATATTCTTAGTTTGCCTAAGCAGAATAAATGCAAACTTTTAGCACACACCAAAGATACAAACAGCACACTCACTGACTTATCCGGGATGTTTATACCAAAATAAATTTTCAAATAAATTATGAGCAGTAGTGAGATTGAAATAAACAGCAGAAACTGATTATATGCAAATCTTCACAGGATTGGATATGTATATTTCTCTCCAGAACAGAATGCATAGCAAATTGTCTGAAAATTTCTGCGTGAGAAATTTTTTTAATAGTGTTTCCATGTATAAAACACAACTTAAAAACAGAGGTGGAATTCCTACAAATCCTCCCTTTTTGGACATCTCTGTACATTATGTTATTAATTCCTAAAACTTTGGTGCAATCAAGTCTTTAGCAAGGGCATTAGTACTTGGCATTCTATAGTTTATTTAATATCCTTGCTTTTAATAGGGCTATAAAAGTAATTGCTTTGAAGCATCTCAAGTGGAAAGCAAATCTTTTTTGTTTCCCAGAAAAATATTAATTTCTGGCACATATCAAGGAAAATATTCCTGTAGAGTTGCAAAATGTGCTCATTCTTGTAGACACCTGTATGAGCTTGGCTACTTTGTGTTTCTGAGGTGAGAATCAGTTGCCACAAAAAAGTTTTATACTCATTTTAAAGACAAAAAATCTAGAAAAACACGTTTGGTTAGACTCTCCCAGACAGTGTCAGAAAGTATTAGATTCAAAGGTAAGAGTGTATCTGCAAAAGTGGAAGCATATTTTCATTATGGGAAAACGTATTTTCAGTTCAGCAGCAATTTCTGTCATAGTGCTATGTGCTACTGCTGTTTGTCAGTAAATCATGTAGGCAAAAATACCAGGTGAGAGAGAAGCAGAAGACTGAATTGATACAGAGCTACTAAGAGAAGTATTATGTTTATGACAACAGTGTCCAGATAGCTCTGATAATTAATCTAATTTTACACAAAGACAATCTCAAAGTGCAGTTTGATTATTCAGCAAACTATGTTTGCATAGCTGAGTATTTTGGAAGCCATTGTTGTATTTCAGGGTATGGACAAAGACCTTTAACTATAAATGAATTCTGATACTGTATTGAAATAAAAGCAAACCAATTGCTGAACAGACACCCACGAAAGGATTGTGGTATCATGCATGCTGGAATGAGCCTCCAGAGGGGTCCAAGCACCTGCTCACAGGTGGGGTTCTGGGGTCAGACCAGGCTGTGCAGGGTTTGGAGCCCTCAAAGGATGGGTGCCCAGCCTGTCTGCCAGCCTGCTCCACTGCGTGACCATCCTCCAGGGAATTGTATGAGAAACTGAGAAAGGTTGTTTATTGAACTGATGCTGTGCTACTGGGGCAGCAGTCATCTCTGTTTCACAGGTGAATACCAGCCCCATGAGCTTAGAAACAGCCAGAGAAATTCTGGGTTATTTTCAGAACAGAGGCCATGCAATAGAGCACAATCAGAAACCCATTATTTGGATGGGGGGAGGGAAGAGCATTACAAATCCATGGATGAAATCAGCTGATAAATTTAAACTGAAAAGGAATGGTAGTAACCCTTTAAGATTTTCAATTCTTTTGGGGAAACTACTTGACCTAATTTCAGGCAAAGAAATCCATTAGAAATCCTCAGAGAAAGGGTGAGCCAAGACAACCACTTCAGGAAGATATTTAAACAAGGCCCTGTGCCAGTAAGTGACTCAGTAAGCCAGAGGTTTTGTGTGTGGTTTTTTTCTTCTTAAAATGTTAAGTCACAGACAAAGTGCAGAAAGCTGTAGCAGAGATGGAAGGAACTGGGAAATCTCTTTATTACAGCCAAGTGAGGGTTTTTCTGCAGGAAGATCTTACACTTTTCTGCAAGATAAAGTACTTTAAGTTCATCTCAAGAAAGCTGAAGCAGAACCTTTTATTTGAAGTTATATGATAATGTGCTCTTTTTTTTCTTTTTTTTTTTTTTTTTTTTCCCATGTGGCAGAGATCAAGATTTTCGTTTCCAAATTCACCTTTGCTCATTTGACAGCTGTGATCCCTGACAGAGCCAGACTACCTCTCTCCTCCATTTACCGCCCTGGTCACCCAGGGCAATGATTTGTGGCCATACAAGTCAGGTAGGCAAAAGCACAAAAGATGAAAATGAAGGTTTAACCATCTATTTCATTTATCCACTCTTTGCTGAGTGCAGTAGATCCACTTTAGGCACCCACTGTGTGACAGATGGAGGTTTGTGATGCTCTAAGTCACTGTTCCTCCTCTGCATTGCACCTGGGTAAAACCAGCCCATGTCTGTTCAACCAGCCAGTTTCTTCCACTGTAGCTTTCTTTACAACTGTGGGCTTTGGTTTGTCATGTTTGTCCTGTGAAGGAGAGATTTTGGTGGAATCTGTTTGAGGTCTGGGAGTAGCAAGCAATTGTGAACCCCAACCAGATGGATCAAAGTCATCAAATTGATGACACATTTACCAGCAGATGCCACGGACTTGTGACTGCGAGGCCCAAGGTCCTTTGGGTGAAGAGTAGAAAAAAAATCAGACTGCACTATCAGCATGACCTGGAGATCTGCCTGTCCCACCTACTGAGGGCACTGCTGGAAATTAATGCACCTGCAGACAGGTGTAAGAGGGAAAAGTAGGTTTTCTGTGAAAGCTTTTTTACCATGTTTTGATGTCTGTGGGCTTATTTATGCACCATTAGTTTCTGTCTTTCAGAGTTCAACAAATCATCAAATGATCTACCCCAAATGCAGATATTTCAGAGGGAAAAATAAGCCTACATTTTCCATTTAATTGCTCTCCACATATGTCAGATTCCTGCAGAATTGTTCTAACACACCAAAGTTGACAGTTATCACTGTAAGATAAAATTCTGAGAACTCTGTTTAATTTGGCCTTGTCGAAAGAAACCAAAATAATTGTATGATTATGTCATCACATAGAAGCATCTTCTTCATCCTAGTTTTCAGCTTTCATGAATTTAGTTAAAAATACCAAACCAAACCAAGCCACTTTAGCATCTAACTTGTATATCTTTAAAAGCATAAACATAATTTCTTCATTTGATGCTGAAGATTATATTTGTATTGCAGTGTTTAGGGAAAAATGATGGATTCAATACTTTTAAAACGTGTAGGTAAGAGAATTGCATGCTGGTAACACATGAGTGTGGAGGGCAGGTAGTCAGTGCAGGACTAGCCCTAACAGAGAAAAGATCAGGTCTGCTAGGAAAAAGGCTGGTCTTGAGCTTTAACTCAGAAATACCTTGGCTTCTGCTGCTCCTTAAATGGTTCTACTTTGCACTGAATTTTTACCCAAGCTGCATTACAGCATGTTAATTCTTCCCAAATTAATTTACATAAATCAATCAGGGAAAAGAATGCAAATGCAAAAATCTCAAGGATATGGAACAATTTACTTGATATTAATTATTCTTCATAGAGAACATCATTAGCCTGGGAGAGAGGTGATTTTATTTAATATTTGCAATGATTAAAAATAAGGAGGTTCAAACCAGCAATATCTACACTTGATACTTTCAAAGGGCCAGTTTCAAAAGACTGAAAACAATTATGAGCCAGATCAAGCAGGAGGCAGAATTTAATTAAAAACACACGAATAATAATCAGAAATTGCTTAAGAATACTTCAATCGGTATTTTCAGAAATACCCATTTTCACATCTGTAAAAGGCCATGGTGGTTGAAAACAAAGCTGATTTTGGAAATGAAAGCAGCTACACATACATATATGCAAAAGTTCTCTCGCACATATGCATGCACATATGAACAAACTGAGGGTATACTGATTGTAAAAAAGAATATATTATTAATATTCAGTAATAAATTTTATATTAATATTGTAGAATTTTAGAACTGGTAAGAAAGTCAGAGGCAGAAAGAATGTTTGGCCATCAAGCATGCAAATTAAGGCCTTCTGAAAGTTTGCATATTTTTTAAATCTTATATGCAATTTCTTTATTTTGTTGCTGGACAGAAAGATTAAAAAGATAATGAAGAGGAAAAGTAAACTATATTTTACTTTTTACACATTTTCCAGTTGGAATCTTCAGAAGATGGCAAACAGCAACAATTTGTGTTAGAATTGTTGATGTTGGCAAATACAGATAATTGACCTACAGCAAGATGATGCACTGGAGGAGGAGCCCTCAGGTTCCTTGGTAGTGGTTTTCATTGACTCTAAGATAAACTGAAGAAGTTGCAGAGAAAAAAAACCCAAACAGTGTCATCCCATCCCAACACTTTTTTATCATTCTAGTTACCTTGCACATGTAATAAGGAATCTATTAGGTTGATATCAACCCTGGGGCTGAGTGGCTGATGATTGTTTAATACAGAATTAGAAGAAAATGAGTAGAAATAGATTTTTTGAAAAAGCATAAATTCCATATGAGCAGCTAAAAATCAATCCTAAGTTTGAATGTTTAATTTTGACAAGCAAGACTGCTGCTACAACAGATTCCTACAAAGTATTAAATTCAGAACTAGTCAACATTTCAATTAAGAAGTTACAGTGATTAGTAAAGTCAGCAACTTGACAACAAATGAGTGCATTAAAACCTGGTTAGTTTAGACACAGGGAGGTACAACAGTAAATATGTCCTAATGTGTCAGATTTGTTCTTACGCCATATGACACTCTTGTCAATGATCTGAAAAACACACAAAAAGTTTTGCTATAAAAGGGAAAATTATTTTCATTAAATATTAATGGATTCACAACTTACATGCAGTTCTTCCCATAAAGGGGTGCAAACAGAAAATATGTGTCCATTGGCCTTGTTTTAAGGCCTTTTTTAAACCTAAGGTCTTACCCCACTCAAAAGTTCTCAGATGATTTTTGCTTGGGGCTGAGACACTGTTTAGGAGAAGCAAGCATAAGAGTAAGAGGACAAATTGAAAGCTTCGACAGAGAAGCAGTACAGAGCATCTACAAATGTGCTTCTCATCTGCTTAGGCTCCCCACCACCCCAAAACTGCAACAGCTACAGTGGTCTCATATTTACTGTATGATCCAGTTTAGATCAGCCACTGAGAAACTCTCTATTGCAGCTGAAAGGGCCTGCTCTTAAAAATAGAACATGCTTTAATAATTTTACTTGCTACTGAAATCAAAGCTGCAGTAAATTCTGTGGCAAGTGATCTCATCTTTAAATCAATATTAATGCTCAAGACAGCAAGCCACTTTACTATTATATATAGTTATATATATAATAGGACCAGCCATTACATGTTACATTAATAATCATGATTGTGTTATTCTTCTGGTTGATGTAGCTAAAACTCCCATGCAGGCCTGTGAATGACCCCCTGTACCAAAAGAAAAAAAATTATCACTACTCACTGGTAAGATAAAAATTGGCAGCACATGAGGGATGGTTCTCATTTCTGTACACCTCTGAAAGTAGCAGGAAGGTCACAATCAGTAGAAGTATGCGAGGAATTCATAAAGATCAAAAGACAAACATACCTCTCAAATATTTTTTCAATGTCGCATCTGATTTTAGGATAGATACATGCAGTGTTCTAACGTGGGATATCAGCAGACAGAGTTTTTAGCTGGTAATAACTTCTGTGTACACACACATATTCCTTCTTCAGAAGAAGTACTTTAAAAGGCACTAAAGCAAATCAAGGGCTTTGAGATGTTTTGTGTCAGCTGCATGCCATTTTATCTTGCTACAAGAGACTGGGTGAGCCGCTCGAGCTGTTTTTGATCCTTCCACAATTCTGCTTGTAATGTCTCCAGATAATTTGGTACTAGGAAAATGTCACATCAGACACAGATACATGGAGCACACACTTTGACAACGTTCTAACCATAGGGAGATTGAATATGCAACTACTTATATGGTCCTAATCACCAGGCTATTGAGCACCTCAGGTATTTAATGCTGCTGATTCCCACAGCCTGCCTATGAGGTAGGGGAGTTTTATTAGCATGTGCTCTGCCAGGGCCTTGTGTTATTTGATAAAACAAAATAGTCGCTCCAGGTCACACAGGAATTCTACAAGGAAGGCACAGATATGTTCCAGACACTAACTGTACAAAGATCTCTCTGGGAGAGATAATCTGGAAGCACAGAAAATGTGCTCAACCTAACCATTTAACAAAGCTGGCAACTTTGAGATAGAAATTCTGTTTTTCTAAGTTCAAATGAGATAACATACAACAGAGCTAAAAGCAGACATCACACTTCTTAGTTCTGTGTAAATATATCCCAAAATCATTAAATAATTCGATAAATTTAATTAAAATAGTTCCCCAATAGTGTCATTAAATTATGCCTTACAATTCTAGTTTACCAAATGGCTTCAAGGGAATAGAGTCAATAAGCAGAAGGGATTCATCTGTAGCTGTTTACATACTGTGAGGACCCTGCACCTCATTTCAGATCTGGAGTTGGCTCAGAGCTTCCTCACACATCCTCACTACCTGTGAAAGTAGTGGCTCTTCATGTCTCTCTGTGCCAGGCAGGGTGGGCACTCAGGATAGAAAAGAAGGTGATTTCTGGGATGTCTAAGACTGCAAAATAGATTTTTTTTTTAATTAGTATATCTACTATTAGACTAACTGATGCAGTTTGAGTATAGAAACTTCCCTTTGAATTTCAAAAGTATTACACAACAGAGTTGCCCTTGCCTACAGACTACTTAGAAAAGTATGGGTTTCACTTCAAAAATAGTAGTCTTTCCTTTTGCCTTTATAGTTTCTTGTTTCTAATTTATTTTTATTTCATCCACACTCTTTTCCATTGTACCATATTAAAAAGTGTCTGTTTTTTCCATACACTGAAATACTGTTGTTAAATATATTACACTGCTTAAATCCAGAGGCTTCCTGGCTTTTGCTGTCCAGGCATATAGCAAGCTTGCAACACTACAAATGAAAGAAGGAATTGAAAATAAAAGGGAAATTTTTTGAAAGTTCTACAATTTATGATTACCTGACTGCATTTTCAGTATCAAACATATCCCCAGAATATCTTACTTGCTAGGAAAGTCATAAAGTACTGCTTTCATATTGGGTTTGTTCTTAAAACAAAGCTCATTTGCATTTTGTACCACAGGGACTTACTTGTAAGCTTCCACGAAGCAAGGTGTGAACAGAGTAGTGATAACAAACCATGAATTATACAAAGATGCAATTCAATTCACAGAATCATCCCAAAGCCTAAGTGCTTATCAGAGGCTTATATTTGCACAAAAGCTCTATGAGTATTAAAAAAGCCTAACACTAAACCAGGCTTTGCAATGCATTGGTTTTATCAACACCTTTTGAAAGTTAAGAGGTGGGTTGAAATAGCATGGAAACTGGGCTTGCTTGGGAAGGTGAGCAGGAGGGCTACAGCTGGACATGTGCAGTCCAGCTTCACACTGACAGTGACAGGGCACCAGGGGATGGAAGGAAGCTGTGGCAGGAGAAGTTCAGGCTGGACGAGAGGAAAATGTTCTTCAGGAGAGGGTGGTCGGTCACTGGACCAGGCTTCCCAGGGAAGTACTCACAACAGCAAAGTCTGTCAAAGTTAAGGAGCATCTGGATGATTAGTTCAAAGTGTTACTGAAAGGAGCAGGACATGGGACTTGATGAACTTTAAAGGATCCTTCTAACTGGATATATTCTATGACTCTACTAAAGACAGATTCACTAGGAATTTGATTCACAGGGTTGGGAGAGGGTTTTTTTAATTCAGTTCAGCCAGTTCCTTCAGCAAACACTGTGCCTTTTCTAATTCATCTAGATTTTCTATACTTCAGGTTTTCCAACTATATTTCCTTAAATTCCAATATTTCTAAGTGGAAAAAACGGTTTTATGCTATACCTTTGGCAGATCCATCAGAAATAGATGCTCCACATGCTATTGGGTTTTTAGGGATAGTTCTTAGTGCTGATAAATTCATTCATTACTCACAATTAGGTAATCTTGAAGTCTGTCTTCCAGTTTTAAAAATATATAAACAGAAAACACTTTTTAACCTCTTCTCTGTGGCCATTAAAATGATGCCTTAAAAGTACTGAAGGGCATGACTGGAAATCTTTCTCTGCAAGAAAACTTTGGCTTTGTTCTGTGGTCAATAGTCAAAGACTACCTTTCTGACAGATTAACAAGTCTTACAAAAATATTAAAGGAATGGTTATTTGAAGGATGAATAGTTATTGGAGAAAATTGTTTTGCTACATTAAATACAATTAAGGAAGAGAAAAGGTAATAAAGGAGTCGAGTCAACAAAATGATAATGCAGCAATTAGGGGGGAAATGAAACTTTAAAATAAAGGGCTGTGTGTCATAAAAAACAAACAAACAAACAAAATTAAAAAAAAAAAAACATGCCAAGAGGCAAGAAATACCATAAAACCAACAAAGAGAGTGATCCAACACATTTTCTAATAGAAATAGCAGATAAAAAACTTCTAAGTTTCAGTAATGCATTTTGACTCTTAAAAAAATATTTAAGGACAGTTAGTCCTGCAATCTAGGAACTTTCAATAATTTCTGTTAGAAAGTTGCAGGTCGCACCTGTTGTTTCAATAAAACCCAGAATATCTACCAGCATTTCTTAATCATTAATATATTTGCACAAAATAGAGACAATAATAATAAAATCCCATGAGCAAAATTAAATTAAGGCAGCCCTGCCCGACTATTTAACACAAATTAAATTGGTGTAAAGTTGTTGTTTGTGGAAGCTGGATTGAGGATAATTGAGGATAACCAAAAGGCCTGAGTATGACATTCTACTCCATCTCGGAACTTTTGATAAAGAGATGTTAAATTTTGATTGAAAACCTAAAGTTCAAAAATCACTTAAGGATAGGTTATTTGAAAACATTGTATGAAACTGTAGCTTAATTTTGCTCATTTATTTGTTCATATCAATTTCCTTAAGGGGACAAAAATATTCTTATTGGTCTTCTAATTTATTTTGTTCTGCTGGAAAATAACATTACAAATTTTATGAAGAATAAGTAGTTCTGAGAAGAAAGCAGACTAATAGAAATATTTTTGAAAATGCAGAGAACTTAAAATATATCCCTGCATAAACCTAGTTTTAGCCTATGTGTGTGCAAATGTTACAAAAGGGTACTAAATGCATGAAATAGGAAGAAAAGTTTCATAGATTAATGGATTAATGGATTAATTTTATACCACAACATAGGCTCACCAGCACTTTGTTGCTGCCAATTTTTTTAAAGGTCTATGAATCAGTCCTTTTCCTTCACTTCAGTCCTGACAACCTCCATCCTGTTCCATTATACTGCAATTTCTTGCTGTAACTGGAATGCAATACATAAGTGAGAGGAGATGACTACCCATTATCATATCTTTCCTCAGACTGAGAGGAATTTACTGCAGTTTGAAATAAAACTAACCAAGTAGTAGACTTCATGCATTCCTTGTCATATCCAGCTTCCTGAAGCTTGAGAAAATCTTAGAAAAGTTGCTCAGAAGTTTCTGCTACAAATAAATGAAGAGAGAGAAAAAAAAATCATTGTTAAGTACTATGAGCATATGGGCCAATGTGAGGTTTTAAGATCCAGCTGCTCATGACTAAAGTGAACCAGGTCTGTTACAGGGTAATGTGATCCCAACGAGCTGCTGCTGAAAGCAAAACACGGTCAGGGCTTGCAAGAAACTCCTGCTACAAGGAAGCATTGTAATCTAATTACTCACTTTCTGTGTGCTCCCCACATTGTTTCTGCTGGCATTCGGTGACTTTCAGACAAAAGGAGTTGGTAGCCACATGCAGCAGCCACCCAGGATATGTGTATGTAGGACTTGGGTCATGTCACAAGACTGTTCCTGAAGCCTTCTGGCACTGACAGAGTGCAGAAGAGTAGAGATTTCTCTGAGTTCA
The DNA here is from genome assembly GCA_013397375.1 of Toxostoma redivivum. Taxonomy (NCBI): domain Eukaryota; kingdom Metazoa; phylum Chordata; class Aves; order Passeriformes; family Mimidae; genus Toxostoma; species Toxostoma redivivum. The sequence goes on from VXBI01006900.1 coordinate 812,308, forward strand.
AAAGTAACTTGTGTCTACTGGTGTTATAAACTTCAAAATGATAACATTTGTTGATAAAAAAGGAAATATTCCAGTTCTGTATGGCAGTCAGAGATTCAGATATGACTTGGTGGTCATCACTGAATTTTTTGGCTTGGGGTGGTTTGGGTTTTTTTTTAGTTGGTTGTTTGGTTTTACGGTGTTTTTTGGTGTTTTTTTTTGTTTTGTTTTCTTTTTGTTTTTTCTTTTTTTGGTTGGTTGGTTATTTTTTTTATTTGTTTTGTTTTGTTTCCATTTTTGGGTTTTTTTTTTGTTACAAGTTGAGCTCTGTGAACTTGATGAAATCAAAACACAACTCGGTTACAGAATATGGTTTCTAGCTGAAATAATAGCAGCTGAGTCATCCATGTCTCAGCGTCCCTTAGGCAAACCAAACTGGTCGTTGAAAACATTTTAGACTGAAAAAAAATTAAAACACAAACAAATTAATAATTAATACAGGCAGCAAGGAAAGATTAACAGTGGGAAATGGAAAACCATTTCCTTTTAAATGCAGATAAAAGATTATAATTGTGCTGCTAATGAACAGTCTTAGATACATGGAATCAAATCTACCAGTTTCCTAAAGTACTCAAATTACCTTAAGGTGTTTATGTTATTTTGGTAACAACTTCTAAATTCAGAGTAATGCAAGACTGAAAGGGTCCTCTTGGACCACAGAAATCCATGCACTGCTACCTGAGTCAGCTATGATGGTCAATTATTTTATGAAGTGCCAAAGTACTTTTAAAAATTAATTTTTCTGTTGTGTTTTGATTTGGGAGAGTTGTCTCTACAACAGCTACTGGCTCGCTGTTCCAGAACCTCACTCCCTTGATGCAGTAGTGAACTTTCCAGAATATTTTTAGCAAGTTTATATCCATCTGTTCCTGTGCTAACACTGTTAGCTTAAAATCCCTTTTTTTTCCTCCTGGTACTAACTTTATTGTCGTGTTTATAGAAAAAAAATATTATGTTTTTTTTTCAAATCAGTCAGAGGAAAGTGTACTAATTTCACATTTTGACAGCCTTCTTTCTGTCTTTTTCCTTTTTAATTTTACTGAACCAGAGCTTTACCTCATGCTCCAGATATCACTGCCTTCTGCTGCCTGCTACAATTGCATGGTATGAAATTCTCCTACAGAACTTCAAATTCCTTTGGGATCTTTCTGTTATGAAAGGAGATTCCAATTACTTGGACATCCCAAGTCAAAATTCAAAACTCTGAATTTTGGTTTCCCTTTCATAATGTCAGTTTTCATTCCTAGACATTTGCTCCTGGCCATCCCCTTTCTTTTGACTCCATAATGAGCACTACAATCAGAGGGGGAGAATATGCTTAATTTTGAGACAGATGGAAGTCTTCTTTTTCTACTTACTGCATTCAAGTAATCTTTTTTTCTAGGGTACATAGAGTGGGCCAACTTCAGCTGGAGGGTGAGGAGAACACTCCTGCCCTGGGAGCTGCATAGGCAGCTGGTTGTAGAACTCAGCTGACAGCGATTTCAAACCCTCTCAAGTTGAAGAGCACATGGATGTCCAATGTCCCACTTTTGTGGCAAAAACACTGACCTTTAGACTACTGAGCAAAGGCTGCATCCTGATATTTCTCCAAATGAAGACTTTCTTGGAGTGTTTTCAGGTTGAAAATCTTGGGTTCAGAGTTGACTCAGCATAAAACAACATGAAAATAGGATTGTTGCCAGTTTTAATGTAATTTGCACATGAAATAAGTTTTTTTATTTGAGCTTTAATTTTGTTAATAAAATATTCGGAGTGGTTCATGCCAAGTGATACACTGGCAGCAGATCTGGTACACAGTGAAGTTTATTTTAATGCAATCATAAATAATAATGTTGATGAAAGTGTATTTTGACCTTTCTGCCCACTTACCTTATTTTGGCTCTTTGTACTAAGCCATGGAACTTCTGAACTGTCCATTAACAGGTTATTGACTTAAATGAAAGAACAAAATTTTGTTTCCATGCATAAAAATCCTAATTGCCACATTTCAATGAACGTGATCACCACTGCCATAAGGATCCCTGAATAAAGACCTTTTGCTGTGTAGTCCGGGGCATGGCAGATCACAAGGAATTACAAGTGATCCAAATCCTCAGCTGGGGAAAATGGCCAGGACTCCACCGGCAGAGAGAGGTAGACTTGGATCAGCTCAGGATGTGGAGATTGATTGTTATGTGGTAAGGGCAGTGCCTACTTGACATGCAAATACAAAGTATCAGATTTGTCCTAAGGAGGTTTATGTATTTCCTTTGTTTTCCAGAAACAAATTCCTTTGGCATTCTAATTTGAGTCCCTGAGATAATTTATAACATAAATACTGCTGAAGATAAGGGAGCTCTAGTTCCATTTAAAATGTATATCTCCTTCTTGGAGATAATTTCTATAGCAGTAATAATAACATCTCCAATAATGATGTTTTCAGGGAATATAGCCCATGATAAACTGTCACCCAATGAGGATGGCATTAGATCATCCTTCCAGATTATGCAGTATTCATTTAGACTGGAGAAAACTGAGGTGTGTGCAAATGAAAGAGTATTCTGCAATATTTGATATATATATAACTAAAGCAACATCTTCAAAAATATATTCAGAGGAAAACCTGTTTTACCAAAATCTAAACTGTTGTCCTCAGAAATGATCATAAAAATTTCCCAGTTTACTTTACGTTTATATTCTATATATCTATCTTCATAACAAAGTGGTGTTTAGAAGCTTTTGCAGAAAGACGTTTTCTCATGTAATGCAGATACAAACGCACAAAGTAAAACGAAGTCTCTCATGAAAAGCTTACTGCTTAAATTGCTGGGGAAGCAAAAGAGACCTTCGCTATGGAAACAGGGTAGAGACAGATTAAATGACTTGCTCTGGGTCATTCCTGAGTAACTGTTCAATGCCTTAAGCATGGGGCCATTCTTTTGTTCCATTTCAGGTCAGGTATTTGTAAAATGAAGGTGTATATTTCTTCTGCTTTTTCTATATTTTTTTCTTCTTTGAAGCAATCTACACAAAACCAGAAAAGCAGAATATTTTCAGAAGCACCTGTGTTGAGCGTTCCAAAATGAGTCAGACATGACAAGACTCAATTTGCAAAAGTTGTTAAAGTGACTTTCAAGATATTTTCAACCAACGTTTCCTCTCAGCAAATAGTAATGTCTTTGTCCAGTTGTTGCCCAAATTCAAATGTAGTTAAATGCTAATGGCTTCAATTTGCAACAACAACAAAAAAATCTGACTTCTTTGGAATTGACTTAGAAATGTTTCAACACATCAGGTTTCAGTATCTGAAAGAGGGCTGACATCTGTGTCTTTTCAGAGGCTAGAAGTAAAATAGCCCTTCATTTTAGTTCTCTGAAATGCTTAGTGTGGAGATATTCCCAGAGCATACTAAAATACAGGGTCTGAGAAAGCAGTGGAGGCCAATCCTTTCATTTCCACTGGGAAAAGAAATTTCCAGTGTTGACATCTTTTCACTCCAGGTTCAATGTTCATCTCAGGATTTTGGAATCTGTGCATCTTGCCCTTGATCATGGCACTACAGGTAAATGACTGTTCTTTGGTTTTAAGGAAGTAACCAAATTTCCTCCTGTGAGAAACTCAGTTTTGGTGGTTTTCTACTCTGGTAGTGGCATAATACAGGTTTGAACATTTCTGTCTAAGGAAGGGATAGAAACTGGGTTTCCTTGGTAGGTGGGAGTGGCCCAGTCTCTAAAACACCATATTGTTCTATAGGGCTAGAGTATTACATTTTGAAAAGAAAAACACTAATCACCTACATGAAATAGAAACTCACACCACATCTTTTGCAGTAACTTTCTGGCTCTAAGTGGATGGATACATCTAACCTCACTGCAGAGAGGAAGCCTTTATCCTCAGCTAGCACTTCATGGCAGATTGAGGACTTGGTGTTCCCTCTTTTTAAATCTGTACCTTTTTAGATTGCTTTTTTTTTTTTTTTTTAACGCTTCTTCCTGTACAGGAAGATTAATGGTGCAGTATGAAGAGTCCTAAATTCCATTTTGGAAGATGAGATCCCCTCAAAAAAGAGCAGTGCAGTCTTTTACTGAATTGCATCAAAAGGGCTGTTCCATATTATTGAGTTAAACATTGGTCAGGTTTTGTGCAAAGGGATCTTTGGTGGCAAGCTGAGTCATTTTATGCTTCATTCAAATGATCAAATATTTTCCTTTTTTTGCAACCAGTACAAAGCCTATGAAGTGCTGAGGGAAGAGCTGGTGCAACAGGCAGGTCAAGTGCAGGCACTGTGGCAGGTTTCCTTTAGGAAAATGGCTGGTCAGCACTGCTTGTACTTGCTTGCTCTCTTCAGGAATGTGCCAGTAAGCTCCAGAGAGGTCGGCAGTGAGTGAGGGCACAGCTACACATCATTCCACACTAAAGGATCTCCTGCCAAATTGCAGAGGAGACAGGCAGCCTTTTGTGTCAGTACCCAAAGCCAGGCAAGGCTCTCTCACTCACTATGGCAACTGTCACTGCGAGAGTGATGGCAGTGGGAACTAAACCACCGCAAGTGAAACGGAATCAGCTCCTCTGGAAGGAGAGCAGCATTCCTAGCATACTTCCAGGGCCTCAGGCCAGTGAGGAAAAAGATCATTTATCTCCAGCTTTCTCCCCTTGGCTACAGAACTGGCTGCACTGGTAAGCTAAGTTGCCTCCTTGTCCACACGTCACTTTGACAGCCTGATGCTCTCTACTCTCTCTTCTTCCTCCCACCAACAGTTTCAGGAAAGCTTACTCTAGTTTTAAAGAATCCTGTGGGGGAAAAATCAAACCAGACAATCAAACCCACAAAAAAAAAAAATTAAAAGAAAAAAAAGTAGATCTCATGAGAATCCATGTCGGCCTCAGTGAAGAGACTATATGGAAAGGTGGATCTTCACCTGTACTCCCCAAACCAGCCCTTTGAATGTCTGAAGGATACTCTCCTTTATGAATATGATTTTGTTGATTGATTGTGTGGTACTAATAGAAAGGTTGAACTAAGCTGAGGGTATGTCTTTCATCATTCCTTCTGGGGTTTTTACTCTCCCTTATTTCAGTCCTGCTCTAAGCTCTAAGATCCAAATCATTGAAAAAAAAAAAAAAACAACAAACCAACAACAAACAAACAAACAAACAAACAAAAAAACCCCAAAAAAACCAAAAACCAAAGGTGATTTTAAAATTTCATTCAGTGTCTGCTTCTTCTTGAGGTATATACCTAAAGTGTACTAAAGGCATTGGCCTTTATTTTTATTTAAATAAAAAAACTCTTAAAAATCTTCAACTGCTCACAGGCAAACCTCATTGAGGAACAACTTGGTCTGTGAAATTTCCAAAATTAATTTCTCAGCATAGTCCTTGAGTGTCATTTTGACACACAATACCCTGTGCAATAGCCTGAAAATACAAGGACATCTGAAGAACTAGGTTGAAATCCATATGAAAATATCCTTGCTTTTGATGCCTTAAGTTTTAGCTTCTATATTTTTTAGATCAGTGCTGCTTAGTGTATAACTGAAATCCATAGCCTGTCAGCTACATTTCTTCCCTTTTATTCAGACAAAACAATTTGAAACTCAAGGACAACTTACTGTCTCAGACCCCAAAAAATGTAAACATCAGTGAACTGGGTGGGCAAATTTGGAGTAAATGACTTCATTACCTGAAGCTGTAATTGGACAATTAACCTCTGATATGCAAGTTCACCAAATCTGTCTGAGAAACTTGTGGCCATCATCCATCTTGGGTGTAGCCTCATGAAGCTCCTGTACTGCCCAAGGTGTATCCTTTGAAGGCCTTTCAATAAATACCTACCTTTATTCTCTGATTCTCTAGTCTCTGTTGTAGGTAGCCTCTCCAGGCATCACTGTCTTCCTGTGAATGGGAACCTACTGATGACAAGGCTCAGATCCAGCTTGAGTCCCATGGCATGGAGTGAAGGAGAAAACATTTTTTTTCCTTCATCTTTAGTTAATGTGTAAGAGAAGAGGGGGAAAGAAACAGTCAATTATGTCTGATTCACTTATGTCTCATTCTTTTGAATTAGCAGCAGCCAGCAGGCTGAACTGGAGTGGTAAGCAGGTAGAAGGGATGATGTGCCTTTTGAGTGTATAAATACCTGGATGTCTGAAGACTATGAAGACATATTTACAACAGGATGGGCAGCTGAGAGAGATAGCTAAGATGGACATGTAGAATGGGTCTTGGATTTCCAGGGTTATCCATTCTGATACACACTTTGGACTTCAAAGAGGACATTAAACAGAGGCCTTGGGAACTATTTTGAAGTTTCTTAACTACATAAATACACTTGACTTCCCCATAGGTTTTGTTTTTGTTGTTGATTTGTGTTTGGTCTTCTCTCTTTCTTTTCAGTCTAATTTTTCCCAATATGTTCCACTGTGCTTCTAGGCAGGGAAGAACCACTTCCTTCCTGGAAGACCACTAGGAAAAGGCTTTTTTTGTTCTTTTTTATTTCCCATATTGGGAGTATGGAAGTAACCTTGAGATGGGATTGCAAAAATAACACAATGCTGGCTGCTGCCAGTACTAGCTAGCAGACAGGTTGCACCTCTTGGTTTTAGTTTTGCCTAGAGAGGAAAAAGAAATGGCATCTGGTACATGAAATGCCAGTGATGTGGAAGTTGTTCACTTCATTTCCGTGGATGTATGCCCCTCTTGCTGTGCATGTCTCTCTCAAGCATCACAAATAAAATTTTCTGTATACATCCCTAGATAGTAGCAGATATACAGGATCCAAGAAATAACCAGAGTGGAAATCCATGCTTAAAACTCTATTCCTTACTTTTTTTTCTTATGCCAACTCATTTTTTTTTACTTTTATCTTTCACCGATGGCAATCTTTACTAGACATAATTGTCCTTAATTAATTAATACTATATCAAACCACCTCCTATCATATAGCGATCTCTCTTTCTCTCTCTCTCTTTCTCTCTCCTTAAATTCACCACGATATCAGATAATTGAATGTAGAAAGCTGAGATCCACCAGCTTTTTCCACTGAAACGTATTGCACTGCATACTCCTTATAATGCTTGCCAGGGTTGATGTTGAGAATAGGGTGTGAATTATGCTTGGCTGAGAGATAATAGAATATTTAATTAGGTTAGAATGATTCTGGGAAAAACCTTTGTAGCAAAGAAGGTAAAGAGACACTCAAAAAAACACAGCTATAAATGACCATATTAGCAATAGCTTTTGAATCACTGATAATTACCTCTGCATGTTTTCAACCCCTTTAGTTAGCAAGCTGAAGTTTAAAATTAAAACGTTTTTGCAAAGGTTTAATTTAGCTTCAACTTTTGGCCTTAATGTTTCAGCAGTTGGACCTTAGAAACTTCCTTTTTAGTTCAGGGTGTGATGGCCTTGCAGAAATAAGTGTAAACTACCTTATGAACCTGCTATTCATTAATTATTCCGAGGTAAAACTTTTCCTATATACTCTTCCTTACTGTCAGTGCAGAGAAGTTTATGTCATGATGGAAGTACCATAATCCTCATCTTATTTCCTGAGAGTAAGACTTCAGGTGGACAGATGATAAAAAGAAAACAGTGTATTGTAAATCCACACTTGTGGTCTTCTATTAGTTTGTGGATCCAATGCTTTATTGACCTCCCAGGGTATGAAGTAAAAAATCTTACTTAAATAAGTATTTTACTTATGTGAAAAATCTACTCTCTTATCTTACTGTGTATGAAATAGAGAAAATAAATTCAACTCTGTTTCAGTAAATGGCCAGAAATTTTTTGTGTAGATTAAAAGCTTGAGTCTCTCTTACCTGAAAGTTACCAGGTTTTTTAGTACCATCTTGTCAGAACTGTGGTCATCAGCCCCTTCCCTTCCACTCCAACACAAGACCCAAATTCCCCCAAATTACATAAAAACTGTTCTTGAGTGAGGCATGCTGTATAAAAAAATTAATGCTTGAATTTGATTTTTCCTATTGTATAAAATAGCCTGAATTTGATTATTTTCTTTAACAGAAGTTTAAAGGTTATAGGAGAAACAGAGAGAAATGTTTGCATATCAGTCAGTGGAGTTCTTTGGAGAGAATTATGTGACAATGTTAACAATGTTAGCCTTGCAAACAAGGGGTTTGAATTTATTATTATTAAAAATAATAATGTTGTTATTATTAATAATAATTTTTTTTCAACACTAAAATAATACTAGCTTTAGAAAATATGGTCTGTAAAGATAGTCATGCTGCTGTAATATTTTTTGGGCTTTTTTCCTGTTCAAGGGAATCCAAAGGAAAAAAATATTCTATATTTAATATGTTTTATTATGCTGACTACCTTCTGTTAGATATAAAATATTTTTCTCTTCTTTGTCATTTCCAGGTAGGAACTCTAGGAATTTTTCAGTTTACAATTCTTTTTACTTTCTGTTTCAGTTTGAACTCCTTACTGATTGAAAATACAACTTTGTGTTCTACTCTCCTCCAAAAGACTTCTAATCAAATTTAAAGATGTTGTTTATTTTACACTAAAACAAAAGAGCAACGAACTACCAGCCTTCTCTACAAGAATATCTGCTCCCAAGTTGCTTGACCCTTGTTTCTGAGGGAAGAGTGTACCACTAGCAAGTTCCTTAGCATCAAGCAGCACTTGAATAGAAAGACAATGAGGAAAAAGACCACCTAACTCGAGGCAGATGACAGCACACAAATTCAAAGAATTATAAAAAAAAATTCCAGAAGGAATTTTTTAATACTCAGAAAGTCTTCTAATCTCTTGGTGGTCTTGATTTTTATCTCAGTTACACCAAGGAACGAATTAACTCTAAAACTAATCCATTAATCCAATGCAATAATGTGGATCCAAATTTGTGCCACAGTATTTTAATTACTCTTAATGAGAGACAGTAATTAATGAGTTACATTAATTAATTATGTTGCTGTTAAGGCAATGGAATGGAAGAGGTAATTCCTTAAGCTTTTTTGTGCTGAAGGCAAAAACAGTTTTTCTTGTAGGAGGCAATGGCCATAAATTAGATACATAATGATACAATAATTTTAACATTTAACTGTTAGCATCTTCAGAAAAAAAAGAGGTGATTAATAATTTTCCTCACAGGGTCCAACAGCACTTTATGTTTGGCTGGGAACGAAAGACAAATTTAACTTTAAATATACATGTTCAAAAGATCTTTGGGGAAAGTTGGTGGAAAGTTTCCTAATGACTTTTCTGATATTTGAATCAGGGCCTAAATGAACTTTAAAGCTTTCCCAGTGTATTATATCTATATCATATCTTGTTTAGATTGCCTTTTCTTGTGCTTTGTAGTGCTGAAGGCCTATGTTATGGCATAACAAGTAGCGACACAATGCTGTTTGCTGCTATTCTGCTTTCATGAACTAGTTGAAAGATGGCAAAGCAGAAGTTACAGGAAACTTGCTTCCACAGGCTCCTTTTTGATGGAGGTTTTTCATGTCAGAGAGGTTTCTGCTTACACCAAATGTGTCTGCAGGCCCGTGTTTGGCATGGCACAAAGCACCGTGTCAGCGGGGCAGCAGCAGCTCAGCATTGCCCTGTGCAGGGTGGGCAGGGGGCTTTCCTGGCACCTTTCATGGGAACACTCAGCCCTGAACAGCTGCTTCACACAGCCAAAGCATCCATTAAAATACAGGAAAGGAGAGAAAGAGAAGTTATTCTTTACTGTTGTTCTGAGAATGTGATATATTGGCAACACGCTGCATTTTGATTATATTTCATCGCAGGTTGCTTGATACTGTGTCATTAGGCTTTAATTTCCTTAGCTCAGTATTGCATTGGAATAATGGGCAACAGAATCCCAGAAAGGGGTTGCTTTGTGTTAGGTATAATGTAAACAAAGTAAGACTGTTCTTGTCCCAGCAAGCTTGTAGTCTAAAAGATAAAAGAAGATGAAGAAAAATTATTTTCTGGGGCCTCTCAAGGCTGATAAATGGCTGAACTCTTTCTTGAATGGTGCACATAATGTTGAATTTGTTTCTTCACCTTCACTTCAGATTTAAAAAGAATATTCACATCTTGAAAATTTCTTAGAAGGATGAAATCATTGTGGTTATATTCATCTTGTAGGCAGGAAAATAGAGGTATTTCATTTTATGCTGCCCAAATATCTGTTGTTGGGTTCTAGGCTGAGAAATCATGCAGAAAGGTAAGTGCTGTATAGTTTCTTACATGTATAATAGAAATGAATTATACATCTTACAATTGGTTCATCTATTCAGGGTAACACAAAAATGCAGTTCATATTGGGCAAGCTATGAATAAAATCAAAGCACTGTCAATAAAAAACTTTGAATGTGATATATAAAATGTGAAAAAAAAATAAAAATAGAATGACAAAAAATGGAGTTGAAAGGAATATTAGGGGGTTATTTATCAGCTCTTCCTCTGCTGAAATCAGAAGGAATGGTAGTCACATCACACTTTGTCCACTGTGTTCTCTAGACTTTCAATCATTTATATTTTATGGGTTCTCTAGACCATCTAATGCTTAATTGGTCTTAGCATCAGAAAATATTTTTCCTTGTATCCAGTTTAACTCCCTTGCTGGCAATTTAAGTTCATTACTTCTTGCTATAGCAACTTGGACAAAAAAAAGAGTTTATTTCTTCCTCTCTGCAACAGCTTTTGATGTAACTGAAGACTATTAGGAGAAAAAGTGATCACACTTTTTCTTTTTGTTTTTATGGACAGTCTTTATTTCATTAATTTTTCTCATTTAAAAATGTTGCATATTTTCATCAAATCTAAGCATAAACTCTGTTGAAGGAATGAATGTAGAATAAAAGCAGATCTTTTGAGGAAATAAAGAATTTAAAAATAGCCAAACCAACAACCAAAACAACCAATAAAAGCAAACCACCACCCCAGCAACTAAATGATCTTTGCCCTAGAAGTGATGGAAATATGTTCCTGAAATAAAGTCTGGATGCAGTTTTTTGTTTGAGACTTCACAAGTTAAAGTATGACTTTTTTTTTCAGCTTCTGCTTTGACATCTATAAAAAAAGTAAACAACTTGTAAGAAAGAAAAATGCAGAAAGTTTCATTAAAACAATATGGAAGTGCTTTCTCTTGAGTGTGTTCTGCACTAAGGGGTCCAGGAAAGCAGACTAGAACCAGCTCCTTTTGCAAGAATTTGCACTCCCAAGGTGGAGTCATCACTGGAGAACTGGAAAAGGCTCATCCAAATTCAGAAGTCTATATTAGAAGACTGAGGCTTTTGGAGTCACTCTTTTAGGTGAGTTGTAATGGAACTTCAAAGCATTGCCAAAACTGGAATCAGAAATGTCCTCATTTGTGAGCTTGGGACAAGAAGTACCAAATTCCCAGTTAAAATAATAAAAACAATAAAGTAGAAAATTCCCTGATAAGGTGATGATGAACATTCCCTCAAATCCTCCATTAAAAATTAAGGTTGAAGATGGAACAATATGGCCATAGTGAGGCAAAGAACTGTGAAATATAGACTTATTGCAAAGGCTGTGAGGACAATTTTGAAGATCTTTGGGGACTTGTAAATGTTTGTATTTGAGCTGTATATGCTGAATTTTGCTTCACTTTCTCCAACCAATGTTGTACATACTAGCATAAAGGTAAAACACTTGAAAAATAAATACATTCTTTATTTTCTACAAATTTTGTATGGAATGATTCCTAGTGCCACTAAAATAGAAAAAATAAGAAAGATTAAAATCTATTTCCATAAAGCTCTATTTAGAGACTGCAGATGGGATATACAAATTTTTAGCAGCTATAGACCATTCTATCCTATGTATTTATGGCAGACTAAGGATGGGATATACCAGGATATGCCTGCATTCATACCTGAATAATCTGTTGACACAGCAGATGATGTAGGAGGTGAGCTAAACATAATTTAGTGCATTTCCTTGTTCTGGTTGCTAATAGCAACAGATTGAAAACCAATAAAAATCTTTACTAAAAGAGTTAGATTTTCCATTTGAAGAGGAAGATGATTTGGTATAGATTTATGAAGATAATGGTAAGGCTTAATCTACTCTTTATAGAAGGAATTTCTCATTCATTTTATAGGGATCAGTAACATCAGCATGGAAGTAGAGCAAATCATTTTAAAAGAATCTTGCATGAGTTCTAAGGAAAAAAATCTTTGGAAGTTCTCACAGTTAAAAATAATAGGATACACAAATATACATGGTGTTCAGTGCAGGAAAAATTAGAGCATACTATAATATGATCCAAATAAATCAACATAAAATCAGTAAATTAACTAATGTATTTCAAGATTCAGATACATTTTAACATGAAAAACATACTAGCTTTGTGTTCTGTTAGTACTCTACTAGCTTTTTTCAAGAAAAATTTTTTTTACAAAGAAAATTTTTTTTCCTCTGAAGCATCTGATGTCTGAAATCATGAAACTACTAAAGTGTTTTTGATAACTTATTGGTGTCCTGTTGCTGTAAGGGCCATAATCCAGCATTTCTTGGCTACTTCCCAGAAAGTTGTGAAATAGCATCAGGATTGCTTTAGAAAAGAAAGTAAACTACAGTTAAATGGTTTGAATTAGTAACTGGGTCATCACTTGTTCCAGCATCCATGACACTGAATATTGCCAACAGTCTGCCTGCCTGAGGTACTTGATTTCCAGAGCAAAAGCTGGCAGGAGCCTGCAGCTCTGCCAGCCCAGAATGAGCAACACTGGCAGGGGGCACTGCCTGCAGAGGAAATGTGGTCTTAGACAGGGTCACTCAAAGTGCAGATTACCTGTGGGTTCCAGGAGTCTACAGCAGCCATGCCAGCTATTCTCTCTGACATCTCAAAATATCTGTCTGGGGATGTAAACAGTTCTGGACTGGAAGAATTTGCTGGGATGAGGAGATTCTGCTGCTTATGATCCTGGCAGACATGGTGTCCCTGGGAGAACCCAGGGGCTGCACCTGCAGTCACAAGCTATGGATGAGTAGCTCTGTTGAGTGAAGTATTCGGCATCACAGATGTTGATGTGACTCTATAACAATGGGAAGCTTTTAAAATAGGAAAGTAATCCAAAACAAACTGACATCTGTTTGGACAGTACTTTACTCTTGCCATAGGGATGTATATTTTTAGGAAGAAAAAGAAATGGTGTGATTTTTTGATTGGAATATCAACCATCTCACTGTAAGAGACTACAAGATTCAAACAGTTCTACTAATATGTTATCAACTAGTGTTAATACTATAACTGAGTCTATTCCAGATAGGAAGTGAGAAGCAAATTGCAAAACCTTTCTTGGCTCCAGAAACAAGCTTACTTTTTCTTTTGATTTTCCTAGCAATAAAATAAACTTGGATGTAATGTTTATCTTAATAACCATGAAGAAAATTAATTTTAAAAAGGAACATACATACACACACAAAACCATAAAAAACCCCACCAAAACAAAACTTTCAGAAATATCATTAAGCTGAATTTCATCAAGACTTAGAATTTCAGTTTGAGTTCTGGAAATCTCTCTTATCCTGCCCTAGGTTCTATCTCTCTCTGGCAGCCTCAGTACCCATTGATGGATGGATGAAATTTTAGCTTTCATATTTTCCAGATTCTGTACTGCATTAGTATATAACTCTGAACTTCATATAAATTGTTGGCAAGTTCTCCTCACAGTTTAGTTAGACAAAACAATCCTTTTCCAGCTCAAGAACCAAGGACACCATTGCAGCTTCAGGCCCAGAAAGTGTAAATAACTGAGATTTGAGGAGAGCAGACTGGGAGGATGGGACTTCATAATGTGGAGCTGTAATTGGACAATTAACCCCAATATATAAATGGACCAAACCTATAAAAGTGTGAAAACTCATGACTCAGAGTCCATCTTGGGTGGAGCCCCAGCCAGGCTCTTGTACTGCCCAAGGTATCCTTTGAAGGCCTTTTTAATAAATACCTGCTTTATTCCTTTAACTCTGTCTAGCTTTTGTTCCAGGTAGCCTCACAAGGCTTCAGGTGGTGAGCCAGACACAGCTACTGTCACCACCCAGCCCAAAACAGAGCTCTGCTTCCTGGCTCACCCCACCATCTCTCATCTCATGAATTTTCAGCTGTTTTCCCAGAGCTGATATGGGTCAAGCATCAGTGAGGATGAGAAAGTGATTACCATCTAAGATGGGCATAACAAAGCTCCTCCTGGCTGGTAAGACACAGGCTGATTTTTGACTTCCCAGGCAGAACTGTGACTGCAAATCACAAAGGTTCCAGGTAAAATCTTGGGTATGTTAATGAGCATAAACATAGTAAATCCACCCAGGGAAAGTGGACTTTAACTGTTCAAATTCACTCCCTCTGTGGCTACTAACTGGCTGATATAAGAAAGTAGACACAGAACAGACTTGTTCTGCCTTAATACCAGATTTTCCATTCTTTATTTTCATTTTCCACACACCTTTATATTCTTTCCTCTTTTGCCCATGTCTATTTTCTTCTTCCTGACAAAAAAGTGATAGCAAGCACTTTAAAAAATTGTCATGTATTATTGACTAGCTTCGAAGTGGTGTGTTTTCCTGTACCAAACACAAATTGTACTCTGGGAGCTCTGTGTTTTTACTTGATTTTACATTCTGATCATTTGCACAGTATATGTTACAGGCCCAGGCTTAAATTCTCTGGTTACAGACTCATAAATGCTGATTTGCAATAGTTTTGTGTCTGTGTCAACCTTCCTGAGCTCCATTAGAGAACAGAGAACCTTGGTGATTACCAGGAAACAGCTGTGCCTGTTTCTTATGTCTGTCAGGCACAGTATGTGTTTCATTGATACATTGAAGTGCAAGAGATTTCATCAAAGGTTAAGTAACAAGTTCTCATCCATAAGACTTCAGAAATTGACATAGTGGGTCATACTAAGAGACCATCTAAGTTTCTTATCTCTGGCAGAAAAGGGGAGTAGAAGGAACCTTTTTGCCTGAAAGTTTTTTATCAGACACTTAGAAATGAAGAATAGGGTTGTTTTTTTAATAACTGTTTCTGTTAATATTGATTTTTAAACACTTTTAAACATTTTACATTCTGTGACATACAATTTAGCCCAAAACACACCTAATCATGTTAAAAAAAATGAAATTGTAGACATATATTTTAATTTAACTGTAAATGGGTATTCATGAAAATGTTAGTTCCCATTGAGTTGCAATTCAATATTTTTCAAATTATTGGAAAGAAAGTATTCTATTCAATTAGTGCTAATAATTCAGAAACTGATAATGAAACCCAACTGTATTTCACACAATCTAGGTTCCTTGACAGGGTGAGTGCAGTTGAGCATGTTTACTAACATGGTACAGGCGAGGGAAAGATTCATGTTCAAAGAGCAAGGGAAGGTACCACAACCACAAAATGTGAAATTGTGTCTTTAAGAGCAAAGATTCTCAAAGGGCTTTACAATTCATTTGGAAAACCCAATCTATAGGAACCTCCAATGCAACAATATGGCTAAGAAAGTCACCTTAATCCTTGCCCTGAGAAATTATTCAAGGTTTTGAAAAATATATGTGACACAGGAGATTTAAGCAGTTTAGTATATTTACTTTAAAAAATAGTAAGCTAACAAACCAAATGATAATTGCATATAATCACTAATCATGTAATCATAAGGAAAAGAAGTGCTAAAGACTGTAATCATGCAGAGAAATACATAAAAAGATTTAAAAAATTGAAATAATCTTTTTACCAGAGGAGAACAATTGGGACAAATTCCCCAATGGATTATCCATCTCTTTAAGACTTCCTGCCTAAATCCCATCTTCTAGAAAAAAATCAGTCTTTAAAAAATAGCTTAAGTCTTCAGTTAGAAAAGGGTTGATGTGGTTCCTTATCCTGTATTATGAAAAATATTGGATTACATAATTGAAACGGTTCCTCTAAATTATATAAAAGTATTGTTCTCATCTCTCCTTAAATTTGCACTTCTAACTTTTACTTAACATCAATGATAACATTAATAACTATGACTTCATCTCCACTGCCATCCCTCTTTACGTATGACAGTAGTTAAAATTCAAATCCTACATTTCTCAGATCAGAATACTTTTTCCCTCTGAGACAACAGTTGGCAATTTCAAAGGTGCTCCATCTTGGTCATATTTTGTCCAGAAAAAAAGTATATTTCAATCTGGAGAGCACAGACACCTGATATTTAAACTAATCCCACAGCTGTCCCATCAGCAATCCCTGACAAAAACAGTTCTGGCTTTCCACAGTTGTTTCACACCTTGACCATTTTCCCTTTGTCCCCATTCAAATTAATCCAAAGAAGTTCAGAAAAGCATCAAGGATCCATGCACACCAGCACAGCTTTTCCACTGATGTGCCAGGCCAGCTCCAATATTTTTAATTGAGACCAGAGCAGAATGTGTGAAACTTCTAGTGGAATTCCTCACACTGGGACTCAAACCACAGTTGAGTACCATATGCTGCATAAGAATGCTTATTTTTCCTCTTGCCCTTGGAATTAAAAGCAAAACCACACAAATGAGGTAGTAGAGAAAAATCTAAAAAGCAATCCCAAAATTGCATGCATAATAGCCCCAAAAGACACCCAAGAAAGGACTAATTTCCAAGAACTGATATTTAAATGAAAAAATTAAACTAGACTTAAACCTCAATCAATTATATTTAAATATAATGAAAAATAAATACAGCTGAGCTTTTAAGATAACTGGAATAGCTAAAGGTCTGTCAGCACTTCCAGTATAAACCTGGTTTGTTCAGGGGATTATAAGTGCTGTAAAAATGTGTTCCAGGCTGAAAGTTGGCAGACAAAGATTGTAGTTTTAGAGGGTGGGATTTTTTTCTTTTTTTTTTTTAATTTTTTTAAATAGGTTAAAAAAATTATTGGCGACCCTTAAGATAGGATTGGTAGACTTTGGAATTTTCCAACAGTATTTCTGACATTCCCATAATTCAAAAAAGGACTAATTTTTAAAATAAGATGATGTAAGCTATTATTAGTCCATGATGTGAACTAACCACAGGCTTCTTTTGGGATTTGTACAGGGTTTATTTTAAAAAGGCGAGTGGGTTCAAACACAGGTCACTAGACTAATACAGTTTGTTTGACTCCTAGGTGGGATTTTTCAAGCACCCTCAGCAGTGGCCTAGCCCAGCTCCCAAGGGCTGACATCAATGGTGTCAAAAGCTGAGAACTTAATGCACCCCCACTCATCTGCTGGAATAATGACAATAAACGTGGATACCCACTTATTCTTTTATTATTGAGCTCTCATACCTTCTCTTTATGATGGATTTTTTTGTCAAAAATTCCCATAACAGGATAGCACAGATTTATTGATATAATTTCTTCCCTACCACCTTCTCTCACTCTCAGAGTGAGAAACAAGCTGAGCATCAAAGGCCCTTTGCTCCCAGCATTCTCTCCTCAGTTGGTCTCTGCAAGCAGCACAGGACTGTCTGGGGTGAGTCCACACTTGTGACCCTGAACAAGGAGCTCTGGTCATCCCTTTGCCATGGACCACACCATGTCAGCAGCACCAGGCACGATGCTGATGTAAAACTGGGAAAGACATGAGCTGGGAATGCAATGTACTCGTGGCATTCCTCTAGGAACATCCCTGGCCAGAGAGAAGTAAAGATATTCTCTGTATGTGTGAAAAAGCACCACTGCAAAGGTATCTGTCGTATCAAGGAACATTAAATTCCATTTTTATTATTCCTTCTGTCCACAGGGAAGAGTGGATGTGTATGCCCAGAGGAAGTGGGACTCCACTGTCATCATCACAAATATCAGCCAGACCTTTCAAAGGGCTGCAGAACTCTGTTCTGATTAAGAAATCCCAAGCTCCATAGGGTCCTTTCAGGACCTTCCCAAGCTCAGCTGTAGCAACAAAGCTCTTCTGCTTTTGTTGGTGTTGAGAACATGCTATTTTTTACAAACATGCTTCAGAAAAGATTCTCTGCTCCCAAAACAAGCAGCAAGACAGTTGTTTTAGACACAGTGACCTAGTGAAGGAAATCAGCATTTACATGTGTTTAAAAGGAACTGGTCAAGGATTTCACCTACCAGCTTCAGAAGGGTAAAAACTAGGAAGTTATTGATTATTTCAGAGTATAGCTTTTTCTCTCATCTTTGGTTTGCTTTTTTGGTATGTTGAATGATTTCTCTATCATGTTTCTGAGGAATCACAAGCAATTTTGCTTCTTGATTTTGTGAAACAGAAAGAGAATTATAAAATCTGAAAATTTAATAATTACTTTCCAACAAGCAGCAGTTAATATTAATGAGACATGAAATTATATCTGTATATCTCTGTTTATTTACATAATGAAGTATGCTAACAAAAAACTTGTTTTGCGATTTTGTTTTTCAACTATTTTCTTTATAAGGAAGCTTCCATCTCACCTAGTGTCAAGGTGTTTTAAAATGCAGGCTTTGAAAAACACATAGACCATTCATAGCATCTTGGGTGAGAAACCATGTTGTCTTTTAGATCACTAATAAGAGTTCTAAAATTCTAATCTTTCTCATACTCACAAATTATGTGGCTTTCCAGGATCAGATTTAGCAGGGAGGTTGTCCTCATCAAGGAGAATTAGGAAATACTGGCAGTGGGTCAGTGTGACTGATCTTTGTTCACTACTGAGGTGAAAAGGAAACAGGAGACTGGAAAGAAACAGAAAGCACAAGTTGAAGCATATCTCAATAAAATCTTTTCAGCCAAGTGATATTTTAATATTTCTCCATCACTGAAGAGTGCATGCTACATGTATTAGGATTGCTTCTGAATACTGTATAGAATGATAGACTTTTATTTTTTCCCTACTGGGAATGAAGGGATCATGGCTCAGATTAACATGGTATGACCCAGTGCCTGATTGAAAGACAGATTTTACTTCAGACTCCTCCTGCACAAGCCTTTAAAGGAGCATAAGTTCAGAGGAGAGAGATTTGCTTTGTCATGCTGAGTGTCCTTCAAAGGTGAGGATTTGCCTGTTTTAGCACAACACAAGGGAAGTACTTCTTACTGAGCCTGAGGTTCACTCTACCTAGAACTCCCCAAAACCTGCACTGATGTTATTCCCACTCTGTACCCACCCTTCCTGCCTCCAGTCTGGCCTGATGGGCCGTGCTCCCAAAAGCTTTTTAGACTGATCAGAGTTCTGCACCCTAAGGGGTTGTGAAAGGCAAAAATATTTTGCTGTTCATCTAAGATATCATCCCACAAACCCATGCAACCTCAGATGCTGTCAAGATGACAGTGTTCAGCAGTCATAAACCCTATTCTGTGGAAGACATGGCAGTGCAGGAGAGAGATTATCTAAACTTGAACTCCTGCAAGCTGTAAATGATCACAGAATCATAGAACCATTAGGGCTGGAAAAGACCTACAAAATCATCAAGTCCAACGTTCGACCAAATGCTACCAAGTTTACTAAATCCTATCACAAAGTGCCATATCCTCTTATTTTTGAAAACACCCAGGAATTATGATTCTACTGCTTTCCTGGACAGCCTGTTCCAGTGCACAACCACTCCTGCAGTTATGAATTTTTTCCTAAAATCCAACCTGAACCTCCTCTGACAGAATCTGAGGCCATTTCCCCTTGTCCTATTGCTAGTTGATTTGGACTGCAACTGTGCTTTCAAAAAGAAGTTCAGTTTTGTCCCTCCATATCAAATCAGGGCTATTACGCAGAAAAATGATAAATTATCATGCAATGGGGTCATCAATCCAGTTGTCAAAATAATACAAAATAATTATTTTTACTCCCTTCAATAAGATCTTTTTTTTCCATCATATTTTATTAGAAGGTGACAACAGTATTGGAAAAAAAAGATTTTGTTCACCTCTCTGCCAAACATGATGTTGGGGGCAGGAAGAGCTGTGGCTTGCCTCCTGCCGGGTAGACATCAGTGAACAAACTGCACAGTTTTCAACTGCAGGGGATTTATGATTTGTGAGGGACCAGACAACAAGGAGAGAGAAGAGCAGGCAGACAGCCTTTTCCTTCCCCTTAATTCAGAAGGTAGGGAAAGGGTTTGTTCACAAAATTTCAGGTGCAATCAGAGCAGCTCTGCTCAGAGAACAGAATCCCAGACCTGGGAGCCCTCATTGTCTGAAGGGACCATAGGATATATCAAAAGTAGTGTGGGAGGATGAAGGACAAGTGCAACAAGGGGAGCAAAAGTTCAATTAAATTTGTCTGTGTCAAAATTCTTTCCCAAGGCTGATTTTAGAGAAGGCACAATTAAAGCTGTCAAAGGCTCAAGCCAGAGGAGAATAGCGGTCGGCCAGAAAATCAAGTATAATTTGAAGTCTCACTTTACACTTCTATTTCCATTTCAGTAGGTCCTTTTAGCTGAACTCCACAGGCCAGTGATGAGCTAAGGGAACAAAACTCTGAGGCAACAGCAGCTCGTAATCTCCTTTTCAACTGTCCAAACATATCCATACCCTACTCACCCTCAAAACTCCTGTCTTCCCCTGCGCCTCCTAACTCCATACTCCGCTATCTTTTAAGGAAAATGAGATTAACTCAAATCCTTCCTCAATGTGGTTATAAAATGAGAATTTCCTTAAAACACTCACTCAGAGTAGTTCCTTCTAAGGTTTAACTCATTGTATTAAAGAAACCTGAGGAATTTTCAATATCAGAACCACCCACCCTGGGCTGCATCACTTCAAAAACCAAATGTTCAACTCTTTCCAGCTCTATTGTTAGATTACTTTGTTACGTGATACACTCCCCCACTGCACGCTCTGTGACACTGGGAGTCATAAACCCTCAATTTTGTAAATGAACTCTGGTATGTACATAACCCACATACCAGGGAGCAGGGCTTGGTGGCACTCACAGCACTGCCTGTGTTATGAGGTGTTAGTGAAAGTTTTGGTCTCTTCAGCCCCTTTTATTGGTTCTGCAGTGGATTCCTTACTTACAGATGTTTTCAAAACCAGCAGTTCCAAGGAAAGTCCACTTATTGCCAAAAGTTTACAGCTGAATTTCTTGGCATTCGCAAGCAATGATTTCATCAGAACATGAAATAAGTCAGGGCTGCTGTTGAGAGACACCATTTTATAATCCAGCATTGTAAATTTAAGACTTTTATTTGCTGCAGAGTTTGGTTTCCATTTGTTCAACCCTCTGATAGGTGTATTGCTTGGGAACAGATATAGAAGTTTTACAGGCCCTTTGTGCAATTTAAAACCCCTGTATAGAATACCATAGTGCACTGGCCATTCACATCATTAAAGACTTTTACAAGAGTATCATGTTCACACTTATATGTACTTTACTCTAGCGACCCTCCCCGTGTCATGTTTGAATTATTATAAATGGGGCCATGCAGAAAGCTGCCTCAATAGCTGAAGTAGGGAGCCTTTGTTTAAAATTCAAATAACAGTTAAATGGTGTCTGTTTGTTCCTGATCAACACTCTGCATACAAAAAAACTCGTTGCACTTTCTTAAAAGGCAGCAAATGTGGACAAATATTAGCTTTTGGAGCTAAAGGGGAAGTTATTCATTCACTCAGCAGTGCTTTGCAAACTATCAATCTTCCAGGTATTTCTATTAGCTTTAATCATTGAGGTTGTTTGTTTGGAGCAATTTCTAAGAGAATAAAGGTACCTTTGGCTCTTATCTCCTGTCATCAAAGCATCCATTAGGAAATCCAAGCCCTGTAGGCAAGCTCAAGGGATTACTCAAAGAGGTTTTCTTGAAACAATCAAGAATTTGGTGCCCTCTCTTCAGTGCACAGGAGTTCAGTTGGAAACCATAATCTGAAAGAGAGGTTTATCTGGGGCTTAATACAGTTTGAACAGGATTTTGTTCAAGGCAAACCTACAGATAAAAGCACCTTAAGTATGTTGAAACAAAGATGAGCCTGCATTCCTTGTGGTGCTGTTTCTAAGTCCAATAGTCTGTCAACAAAGTGTGTGTGTGGGGGAAGCTTTAAAGTCTTACAATTATCACAATAGTCAGTAGACTGAACCACTGAGAAGCTAATTAATAGCTTTTTAATAAAGGAATGCTGATTAAGTGTGAAGCAGACAAAAGTTGGTTCAGCGGTGGGGGTTGGAAGACTTGCCAACAAAAAGCTTGAAGATGGGGAAAATGTAAAGATTTGAAAACTTTTAAGTAAGAAAAAAGTATCTTAGAGATATGAGATGAGCTTGAACTGGAAAAGAAAATAATCTGAAGTGCATATAAACCTGAATTTCTGCAGTATTTGGATGGAATATCTCCTTTCTTCAGGTTCAGGGACTTAATTCCGCTCACTGCCAGGGGAAAGAGAGAGGAGATATGTACAAAATGCTAATGCATCTTTACATTTAGGATCTCTTGGCTTTGGAGACAGTCCAGTGTAGTATGGCTAAGATTTGGATGACCTGGATTTAACTGCTGCTTCTTTCATTGGATGCCTTTCCCTCTTTGGTTTTCCTTACCTGGGAAGGGAAATGATGAATGGTTTGAGATAACTGACAAAAAGGATAACATGAAATTTAGATATTGTTGTACTGTTGCTTTTCCAAGAATCTCAAGTTTGAGTTGGAGCTTTGGTTCTGTAGGAACAGAGCACAAAGTCTGTCTCTGCCTTGAGGAGCTTACTATAATTATTGGGCCCAACTGAGCCACAAATGGGCCACAAATTTTTAAGGAAAAGCATTGTTTCAGCTTCTTAAGGTAACAGATACAGTTATGCTTTTCTTTAGATTGGAAGTTTTTCAGAACACACCACCAGGGAATGAGAATGTCCAGCTATAAGGGAAATGTATTATATGCATTTGAAATTTCAAAGGGTTTTTTTAAACAAGTCTGTTAAAAATAATAACAATAATTAACAATAATTATAAGACACATGTACCATGAGAACAGAGTCCTTTTCAGGATTGAAAGTTAATTAATTTAAAAAATTAAAAAATAGGATGAAGGCATAAGACTTAATGTTTCATTTTCAGGATAGAGAAGAATTGGCAGTATTGTACCTGAGAGGCTGGTTCTACAATGTGTTTGACTCATCTTCCTCATTAATGACCTGAAAATGGAAATGAACTGTATCTCCAAGTGTGGGGATGAAATTAAGATTTTTTTTTTTTTTTTAGATAGCTGAATATTATGTCAATGACAAGAAGCAGCCGGAGGATCTCACAATGTCTTTGGCTAGAGCTAGAAATAGCCATCAAGACATCAGATATCTTTCGAAGAAGACCACTCAAATGCCATCATTTTGCATGTATATAAAACCTTTTGTGCACCTACCTTCTCAGTGCTCTCTGTGGTTTTGTGGTCTCAAGACAGACGAGGTGGAAGTAGGGGGAGTACAGAGTAGAGTAAGTAGGTGATGGAAGAGCCATTTTAAAAGAAAACATTAGAAAGATTGGAACATTTTTGCTTCAAGAGGAAAAGGGTGGAAGGAGCATAATAAACTCCTGCAAAGTCCTGATAGTATGTAGGACTGTTATCTGGAAGGTATTTCTTTATGCAATAGCTAATTAAAGTTCTGAAACATATGGCCATGGGAAGTTGGAAGAGAGGACAGTTTTAGTAGGTTCAAAGTAGATTAGATAAATTCAGGAACACCAAATTCATAAATCAGTGATGGCAGGGCTAAGCAGAGATGTGTCTTCTCCATCCCTTATAAACGAATTTTGATGGGAGATGGACTACAGAGTGCGAACAGGCTCATGTGCTCTCCCAAATATGGCATTTCATATTGCCACTGTCAGAAGCAGAACACTAAGTTACTACTCATCTGATCCATAAGGCAAATTCTTATGGCCTGATAATTTTTTCAATGTTGGACACTTATTCTTGTCAAACCAATAGAGGCTAAATATGGCATATACCCATTATTACTTCCCGAGAAATGGAAACTGAGAATTGTGATGTAATAATGTTTTATTTTTAAGAGCTGCACATCACTGCATAAATGGGAATTACTGATGTACACAAAGAGCTGTACCAACACCAGGTTAGGAAGAAAGTGATTTTCTCAGGCAAGAAAACAATCATAATATTAACTTTTACATAAACCTGATAATTTGTCAGCTTGCTATACAAAATCTAGAGTCAGTAAAAATACTTCACATGGTTCCAAAATCCTTTCTTCATTCTAACAAATTTATACGTCTGTAGAATTGTAAAATGTAATTAACCTTCATTGACTCAAAGTCCATCTGTTGTCAGGGATATTTTTACATGATCCCATAACAGAAGCCTATTGTAGACTGTACAGTCCATCTATAGAACTGAAGAAAGATGAGTTACAGAGAGAAATTCTTATATTTTTTTCCAGGCAGATCATGCTGTTTCTGTCTAGGCTCCTTCCCAATTTTCAGTTTTCACCTGATTCACAATATCTCTGTCTGACATGAAACTTCAGTCTGCATTGAATTTCTGTATGTCAATCACTCCAAAAGCCCTGCAGAAGGTAATGTGGCCCAAATCTGGTTGCCATCAGCAAATCTTTCCTGCTTGTTTCAATAAACAATATGCAAAAATGTAAAAAGATTCAACAGAAAACTCCCCTTCTAAGTTTTACCAGGAAAAGTTCTGATCCTGCAGATATTCACAGTCAGACAGAAAGGTAAGCTTTTAATATGCAGTAAGCTTTTAATACACCCAGGAAAGGTACGAATTCTGAGACTGACATCAAAGGCAGAAGACTAACAAGGGACTTTTAAAGTATTTCCTGTGCTAAGACTAAACTAAATCCTCACACCAGGACTGACTCTGTGCAGAGGCAAAGCAGGCAGTCATTGAAGGAAATGGGTTATCGACACTGACAAAACAGCCACAGTCCCATTTCCAGCTTTTCCTGTGCCAGAAAAGGAAAACTTAGCTACTGTCCCAAAGAGAGAAATCGGAGCAGCATCTCCTGCTGTGAGGGCAGTGGACCCTCCTAGTAGAAACAGTTAAGGTCTCTTTATCTCCTTTAGGCGCAGTAAGTTCCTTCAGCTCATACATTAATGAAAAATCTTGGGTCTTGTCCTGTGACATCTTAAGTACTCTGAGAACATAGCCAAAGACAGGGTCACTCTATTTTTTCTTGTTCTTCCTGTTTATATTTTTTTCCTTTAAACTGTTTTTCTACTTGTGTTTCTATTATTTATTATTTTGGGTTTACTTCACTGTCTCCTGCCCTAGTTACTGTTAAACTGCCTGTATGTATTTTAGATGATAATTTCTTTGTCTTCTTCATAAATCCTTTACATTACAAAGCCTTTCAAGTCAATGCAGCTGCCATGAAGAAACATTCTCTAAACCTAGCTAAAGTTAAAATCTTGGAAATTAACATATGCTTTTGTTTTTGCTTGTTAATTCTATTTCAGTTACTTCAGTTAAATACACCAAACATTTTGCATTTGCGTATAGATGAGACTAACCTGAGATGCAAATTGCAAGTAAAACCTGAATTCTGAAAATTAGCTACAAATCTTCACAAAATTGGCCTTTGTTACCATATATTTGTGACAGAACTCTGAAAGAAAGTGTTTAATGTATCTCACACTTATTGAGTCATCAGAAAACTTTGGATTTTGCATCTGGATGACATTTTAACTTTTAACTAAAAACTTGGAAGAAATAGATGCAGTTTCTCCCAACTTTGTCCTCTATTCTCCTCAGATTCAATTCCTTTACTTATTTGGAGTGGTTTTGCTTGTGAGACAGTTGTTACTAGTGTAGGTATGGAATGATGTCACCTTAACCTTAGACACAGAAAGAATAAAAGATCTTCCAGAATAAGATATCTTCCTGAGTCTATATAAGTTTGTATAATATATGTTAGAAGTAGCTCTCCCCATTGATTTTAGTGGAAGGGAAAAATGAGTCATATCCTAACTTTGTTTATCAAAGGGCAAGATTTCCAGATCTTGCCCTTTCAACTTTCTATAGATACTTGAAAGATATAAAACCTAGATAAGGCAATTCAGAACCCCTAACTGCTTTCTCTTCTGAATAAGACTGAAAATATGAGTCTGGCATTTAGAGACACTAATTATTTAAGCATTTCAAAAGCAATGCTTAATGTAGGAGCATGACTCTTCCTTCTCTGTGTGCCCAGCTCAGTTGTGCATACTTGGGAATCTCAGCCCTGTTTAGGATGTCTAGCATGCTTCATCTGGTTTTGAAGTGCTCTCCCAAATAGCGGGAGTTCTCACAGGTCCTGTGTGGTACTGTCTGCCTGCCCCATCAGGGCATCTTAAACAACGAAGAAATTAATTGAATTTTTCTTCCCTAGCAGTCAGATTCTTTCAATTGCATTTCAACTGAACATCCTGGCATGAAACTGAAAACCTTTTGCAGCAGAAGACATTTTAGTTGCCAGTAACAAGCATATCCTAGTAAAGAAAAATATGTTTCTGTTTTTTTCTTCTTTTAAAATACTTGGCCATTGCTACAGATATAATTTCAAACAAATAAAAAATTTACAATAATGAAAAGTTTGTTTTTTAGTATTTTAAAACGCCCTAATATTTGGATTATGACCAACATTATTTTTTTTCTATCTCTCAATCAGTTTTCTCATCTGTGTGTCTGACTGAAATTTGCCTAGATCTCTAAGTCAGAAAGAACACTGGGGCCTCCTACAGTTTACTTTTCCGTTGTAACTGGTGTTCAAGTATCACAGAAACTACAGCTGTAACAAAGGGGCACATCAGCAAAGCTACTTTACTAACATGCACAAGCAGAGAATTTGCAAAGGTAGTACTTGTCTGTCTGAATTTTAATATATTCAATCTTTAATTTCTGCTTGTGACTTCATCAGTGGAAAGAAAAAAAGCACTTTTTGGATGCAATTTGTCTTAGTCTAACTGAGATGTCTAAAATTGTCCAGATGAATGGCATCCAAAGTCTCTACATTTTTCCATTCACTATAAAGGAAGCCTAGACAGCTTGTTCAAATGTAAATGTCTATACTGCAGATGTCTGAAGTTAAATGAAAGGAATCCAGGGAGTTCAGCATCCAAAACCAAGAATGTGGATATCATATTGAGAAGATCTGAACCATAGAGATATTGAAGAACATGTCTAGTGTCAGAGATGACACCTGAGTAGCCATGCCAAGAATGAAATACATATTTCTCAAATTCCAGAATTCTTATATTTTAACCAAAGATTATCTTTTCTATGAAAAGAGTAGGAATATAAATTTTCTCACATCTTAAAGCTATGCTTGCAGCTAGAAAGATTTTGGCTAACCTCCCAGCCATACCTTCCATTCCCACCTACCCACAATATCCTTACACAAGAGTTCAAAGGAATATTTAGTTTTTTACTCATTTAAGGAAACTAGTAAAGACACAAATAATACGTTCTACATAGGAAAAACAGCATGGTATACAATACAAGAGCTATACTTTCTTAAGGAAAAAAAATTATAGGAGAAAAGAAAAGAGTGCAATATGAGAGAGAATTTCATCCCTTCCTCTTCACATTTTTGTTAACTGAAGCCATAATCCCAGGAAAAATATCTGAACAGATGTTTTCCCTTGAAAACATTCCAGAAAATGAAAGCACACATGGCATACTGATCTGCTACTTCCTTCAACACATTCTTGTTCAGAGATAACAAATGTACCATGTGATGTTGCCATAGTAGCCTCTTGTATTTCACCACTGAGTGAAGCAGAGGAAAATGTGAATATATCTCACCATGCTCTGGGCACTGGGCTGGCTACAGTTGCAGATTGTGCTTCTAGCATTTGATGTCACTTTTATTCTCTGACATTGCTCTGTCTGTGGTGTTTTAGAGCACGTGTGCTAAAGCACAGTGTGCAGCAAGCAGATACATAGATCAGGTATCTCCTATGTCCAGATTCTCTGGTCCATTAACTTTCTATAGCATCCCTGTCATACTCTTCTGTGTGTTTTTCAAGCAGATTATAAACTCAATTTCAAAGAGTTTTCCATTAATTTATGCAGTGAAGCTGGTCAATGTAATATTTTTTATAAAAGAATGCCAGAAAGTAGAGAAAAAATATCAAACAGAAAGAAACCACAAACACTATTAATACTGTAAAAGTACAAGTCTGAGGCAACAATCATTGGCAAAAAGACCTATCTTATCTACTTGAGAAACTGGAAATAATAGAAATATTTGTAGAATGTGGTGGAGAAACTTGAAATACTGAAAAAGAACTGACAACAAATATTATAGGGGAAGAAAGATATTGTTAAAAAGGAAACATGACTAAGACAGAGGTATTTAAGAGTGTGTGTTTCTCAGGAAAGCTGTAACTGAAGCCAGACTTGGTCGATCAATGTATTCGCACTCTTGCATTGACTTTAAAGTAGACCAATGACATGAATACAACCACACTCATTGAGAAGGGAGCAAAGTCTGCCTGTGTCAGCATCATTCCTGGAGAGTGCTGTAGCACAAGTTCTGTGCCTCTAAACCTAATGGTGAACTTGAATAATATATAAAGTCATTAAATTCTATTTGGAATTGTAGCCTGAATGACTTCTCTTTTCAAGTATAACGAGAAAGACAAATAGTACTAAAAATAAAAGGCCCCAACTGTTTCTGAGTAACTTTCTTTACAGAAATTACAATCAAATAAAACACGAAGATGACAGTAAGATTATTTTGGCTTTACTTTTTCTAAGCTCATGATCTTTGGAGATATTCACAGAAAATTATTAGTTATTAGTCAGTCCTGGTCTGATTCACTTAAATTAAATGAAGAAATACTCATGGGTATGGTTTTAACTAGGGTTCTCAATTTCAAAAGGACAAATTAAGTAATCTAGTTAATAAAGGCAGCTGCATTGATGAGCATATAGACTTCAATGTAGTGTAAGCTTGGGAATTCTCTCAATTAAAGGTACAAAACCCAGGAACTCCTACCCCTGTAGAGAAGACTAACTTTTCCAAACCATAGAAAATACTTAAGAATAAGCAGAGATTGTACAAGAAATGCCAAATCAAAACCAAACCAAAATAAAATAAGGGCTGCTCTGTAAAGAAAAGAACATTTTAAAGACAAGGCATGAAAGAGCGCAACAACTTTCAGAAAACAAACCCAATTAAAAACTGCAGATGAAGAAGGAGAAAATAAATAAGAGAAGGCACTTAAAAATATTTCTTATACAATAAGTATTGGGAGATGCAGAGAGGCTTCAAGGTGTGACTGACAAAGTAAATGAATGTTGCCACAATTTTTAACATTCATATTTCTACTGAATGTGGAATCAGTGGTTTAATGTGAATGGAAGTATAAAAAATTGACATGGAAATAGAAATGATAATATTAAAAGCAGAAATCAAGCATTCTAGTATATCAATGTGAAAATCTTCCAAAATTTGTAGCAAATTCATCTGATCCTGTAGCAAATAGTTTTAATTTTTTTTATAAGTTTTTGAGATTAGTGCTGAATAAATGGAGAACAGCAAGTTAGCACTAAATATTTAAATAAAGGAAAGTTGTATACCCAGCTACAAGATCAAACCTGAAGATAGTTTGGATAGATTTGTAGGTAAAGATAAATGGAAAAATTATAACAGCTGTAACATGGATTTACTAAGGTTTGCCTATGCCATATTTTTCCAACGGCTTTCTCTGATGAACTAGGGGATTGAAAAATGTATATTTCTACACCTATAAGCAATTTTTTTAAGGATATTATTGTTTAAAAGAAAGAGATGTCCATGGGTGCTGCCAATAGAAGCAGCATCAAAGGGTTCAGTGCCCAAGGAATGGGTGAGTTAATGATTAGTATTGGGGAGAGGGAATAGCAGGGAGGTGTCAAGGACCACAGCAATAAATGAAACTCAATAGTCCAGGCTGCAACTTTTCTTAGGGCCTTATAAAAAAGCATCACAGTTATAAACTAGGTATTCATCAACAAGACATGACTGAGGGAAAAGATAGAGATACATTTATTAACAAAATGAATACATCATCAACAAGCTGTTCCTGAGACAATGGTAAATGAGATCCCAAGTTAAATCTGCTCATATAGGTAAGTACTTGTGCTGCTAAAATTATGCAGTGAATTCTTCCTCACTTGGTGATGTTTTCCATGTTATTCTGACAAAATGAAGACTGAAAGGCTGCAAGAAAGTAACAAAATTTTCCATTTAAATATCAGTCAACTCAACATCAAGTTGGGAAGAACAATTTTATCTGAGAAAACCTGGACATAAATTATTAAAAATTAATTCACCCAGATATAAGCGAGATTTTTGACCAGTTCTCCAATGGCAATAGTAGGAACAAAAAAGCTGTACTAGATATACTACAGAATTGGTTTAGGGAAAAAGTTATTCCTAAAATATTTTCATGCCTTCAGAAGCATGAAAATAAGAACAGTGGTCCCAGAAGTCCCCTTGCATATATTATAGTGTCTGACTTTGCAATGAGCCTTGTTTTGTTTTTTAATTGTAAAATGCTCACATTTTCTCAGAAATATATCTGTCTCATTGGGAAGATTTTTTGGAAGCCAGTGACATCAATCAAAAAGCTATAGGAAGAAACTCAGACCTGAAGCAAACTCTCACATTCCAAGGGGAATGCAAAATTTTAGGGAATATACAATTATAAAAAAGTAAAAATATGGTATATTTAGCAAAATATTTTTTCTGATCATAATAAATGAAAATAATTGAGATTTTGTAATCAGAAATGTGTCTTAGTATTACTGAAATAGAATCTTTATTTATAAATTGTTTTAATGTCTTTATCCAATTGAGTTAAACAACTTATTTAAGCACGTGGGAAAAAACCCCATGATTTCCAGAGAAGTGCTTTTCTCTAGTTTAATGAAATGACCCATACTAAAAATTATATGGGCAAAAAATAATAAAATCACATTTCCATACAGAAAAAGACTAGGCAAAACAAATCTTATTACACTGAGCCTTCACAGACACAATAGCTTGAAGAGATATGAATTCCTTCTCCCTAAGAGCTGGGTGTTCCACTGGAATATATAATATTCATTGAATAGGAGCAAGCTCTGTCAGGCCCATCTAAAGCATAGCTGAGGAGAGAAGGTGGAAGGGAGAGAAAGTATCAACCTCAGTATAGGTGCAGCTACATCAGTGTTTTAAGTTTTGTAGTGCCCTCTTCCTCCTCCCACTACTGTGCTTTGGTTTGCATTCCCAAGGGTCTCAGGGTGTGCAAACTGCAAGATGAACCTGAAACAAAAGATGAACTGCAGGAAACATGGTGCACTTCAGCACCTGACACGTATTTGAGTTGCACAGCCAGACTAGAACTAGCCCAAAGCAAAATACTTTCAGTGCCACTATGAGGTTCTTGGTTCTGTTTGGCTCCACAGACACACATCTCTTAGGTTTGGTCATAGCACTTGCTCAGTGTAGGCATATTCTGTGCCTCTAGCAAAGCTCTTTTTTTTTCCTTTTACTCATTAGGAAACTTTAACACTGTATAGCATAAAAACATGCTCAGAAAGAAACTACAATCCACATGCAAATGTTTTCAAGATGGGGATCATACAAAAAGATGAAAACCTGTGGGCAAGGTTAGAGGGAAAAGATGCAAGAAGATGGGAGACAGTTCAGACATCAGGAAATGACTGGGAGAAATTAAAAAAAAATACAAGTAAGAAGCACTAATTAAACAGGTGGGAAATACAATAGGTAAAAGGATTTCAAGTGGAAATATTAACCATGCATTCTCTTTTGCCTTGTAATTAGAAGGATGAGGAACATGTTGCAACTTGTTCTATTTCTTGTCCTACCGTTAAAAAGCACTTTTCTTTTTTTACAAATGAGGCAGCTACCAGGAAATCCTAGGCCTCATTCTGCCTTGCATAGAGTGGGATCTGAAAACCTGGGCTGAATTTAGTGATAGCTAGTTCTTCTTCAAGTCTCCCCACATGAAGACATAGTCTTGCTCCTCTAGAATAACATTTCCTCATGTTCCTATTATAGAGAAGTTCTTTGGGGAAAGGTTTTCCTTTCTTTATGTGCAAGTTCAGACCAGAGGATTAAAAAATTATCCAAGTGACCAGTGAGTAGTCAGCTGCTGCAAGTGATAATTGTAGACAGAATCAAAGAGCATCAGACATGAAGGAACAACATCTTTTGTGCCACTAGCTTCTAAAATGGCAATTAGACACTTACGAAGAGAAGAATTCAATGAAAGCCAACTGGAAAACAGTGATTGAAAGACATAGACCCGTATGCTTTAGGGGATGGTGGACATAAGTTTTTTTCACATCTTTGACTTTCAGATAATGCCTAAATAAGTCCAAATGTTTATAATTCCTCACAGCATGTATTTGAGCAAGTATGTATAAGAAGTTATGGCCCTTATCCCCATTCCACTACAATGAGAGGAATAGTGGCTACAGGTTTTATCTGGTGAGACTACTGGTTCCAATTATAGGCCAATGAGATAACTATGAACAATTACTTTTTGGATTTCCATTCTCTTTTTGTAATAAATTCAAGGAAATTCTATGACAAAAGCTGCTAACAGGGGGCTAATGACAGTTGGTAATTACTTGTGACCTTTTAGAACATCTAGTTTAATAAAACCTCAGTTTCTAAATTCAGCAGTCAAATAATGAAGATACTTCACCCTCTTGAAGTGAAATATAATGCCTCAGTACAGCCATAATATATATATTCTAGTCTGTCTTTGATCTCCTGGGAGATGTGGAGATATGTTCAGCTTCCCTCCAGTCAAAAGCTTTGCATATTCCACAGAAGTTCAGTGTGCTCAAGAAGTTCAAGAAAGGCCTTTATTAGGTATGCAATTAAGTTCACAAACTAGTCCTTAAAGCCATCGGCATAAACATCTCCAACTTAGCTGCTGACAGCTGCCACAGCACGAATTCCTCAGCAATCTGCCAGAGAACCTGCACAGTGGCTGAGTGATGTGCTCCAAAGTGTTCAGGTTACTTGTGCCTCTCCTTTAAGCATGTGGTCCAAAGAAATCACCTCTCTTGACCTTCTTCCTTCCCATGGCTCACCTCAGCTGGCTCATACCTGAGCCACAGTCACCTTTCCATGCACAGAAGCCTTGCACTGGGTGCAGCCAGCGCCACTTGACAAGCTCCAGCAGCCCTTGACAGCTGAAGGAAGGCAAAGAATTAACAGAAATGTAGATGCTATGAAGAAAGAGGACTTTGTAAAAGCTTCCCAGTAAGTGACACCCAAGCAACTCTGGCAACAATAAGTTTTAGAAGTTGTTCACATCTCAGTTTGTTAGAAGTGTGAATTTTACTAACAAGTAATTCTGGAAGGAAGAACAATTTGTACTATAAATGGTTTTGTAACTGATTTAGAATAAAGAAAAAAAATCCATAATTTGCTTTTCAGTTGATCTCATAGGTTTCTGAGAATTGCAAGCTACAGTACACTTCAGAAGTTTTTAAAGTGAAATTAAATAATATTTCAAATGACCACATGAAAACATACCATGTTATTGGCAGAGAAGATTAATAGTTCCTCTTGTCTTTCCCATCTCCTTTATATTTTATTATTTTCTATTTCTGAGGAAGGAAAAAATATATCTACTAGATATGAAATATTGATTAAATTAAAAGGGAACCAGCTCAGTGTCAATATTGTTATTCTGTAGAATAACTACATTCACATAAATGTTAAACAATTCAATAATGTGCCAGGCAGTGTTTATAAATGTGCACCAAAATAATAATCCAGATGAGAGCTACATTACAAGATGATTATGCTTTTTTTGCATACTTTATAATTAAATAGATGCTTTTCTTTCAATTTAATAGCCAGGAATAGTATCTCATTAGCTGTTCTTTCAATTTAACCCTTGTAACTTGGAAAATATTGTCCTATAATTAGCTCAGGGTATTTAAACACTCCCAGCAAAACAGTAAATGCGTATGGGTGTCTAGATGTGAAATGAAATTAAAGTAACGCACAATGTGGGCCATTTATTCTACAGGGTTGGGTTTTTTCTGGCTTTTTTTTTTTTTCTTTTTCCCTTAATCAACTAGGGTTATTATGAGAGAAATAAATAACTTTTATAACTTTCCTGCCTGTAGCAGCTATTATTTCATGCACTCCTTCTTGAGATAGATTATCCAGCTCATTTCCAAGGAGTATTGAGGGCAGTCAGTTGAACTCCAGGAGTAAAGATTGCCCTTATTTCTCCATGCAGTGCTACTATGTAGCACAGAAAAGTGCTATTTGAAAATGTGCCAAGGGCTGCATTGATGTCATTAACTGGAAGAAGTTTAATTCTTCTCTCAATCTCTGAATCCCTTAACTCTTGCTAAAGTTAGTCAGAGGTATAGAATGACAAATGCTCACACATAAAGGATAGCAAAAAAAAATCTTTTTTCACCTAAGGTAATGCTTAAGAGTTACATACTACCCATATTAATAGCCCATGTGAACCAAACAAGGCTTCAATGCACAAGTGAGGCTAAAGGTTGTGGATAGGACATTCCTGATAAAGAATGAAGCTGTGGGCTTTCAACTCTGCTCAGATCTTGTCCTCTATTTGCAGGCTTGTAGGAGCAGCTCCCACCATGGAGCTTTCAGCCCCACAATTCAGAGTGGCTCACAGGCAGGAAAAGGGGCAAATACAGCCCACACCCATCACCTGCTGTGTAGGGGAGCAGGAGGTGCAATTCACAATGCTTCAGGCTGAGGAGGGAAATGTTTAAACCAGTAGATTAGTTTGGAAAGAGTAGGATGAACTGATTGTGGGTTTTGAAAGAAAGTGAGCCAGTCATTTCTTTGGAAAGGTATGAAGCTGTTACCTGGAATATGGAGATAGCTTTTGGCACTGAAACCTTGTTTAACATAAGTACCTACCACAGAACTGCTGGTGGGCAAGGTGGGGAGAGGAGATGAATAAACAGAACTTTTTCCTCTCAGGCATTTTCTGCTTGCTAGCTGAAACTCTATGTGCTAGACATGATGAATCTTATTTTTAGGCATCCAGATCTCCCTCTTCAATATCTTGGGAACTTAGATACTTTATACAGTAATTTCAACACTACTGGAGGAGAGATTTCCCAAGTTTTGAGCAACACAGTGCTTCTTGTTACAATGACTATGCCCAAACCCGACTCATTCATTAGTTATTGCACAGAAAGGTACATTTTTGTAAAGGTTATGGAATATGTCATAGCAGTCGTGCACTGTGAATGTAGTCACACTGCAGTCAGCCTCACTCCACATTGCAGTGGCAATGATTTACAAGAACAGTGTGTTGTCTTTTTACTGGTGTCCTTCACACCAGTGTGCCTGGTTTGGCTGCTGCTGTCACAAGTGGCTGATCTGTCCTCGGGGGAACCAAAATATACTCTACAGCCCACTGAAGGGACTGTCAGGTGTTATTCTGCCACAAGGAAATCAAGGCCAACAAAAGTACTTTCTGGATGATTTGGGAGCTCTGATGTTGTCATGCCACAGGGAGGGACAGCAGTGTACATGTGCATGAATGGAAGTTGAACTTCTGGGACCTATTGCCTGGTTTAACCACATTGTGGTCACACCAAGATATGAATACTCCTTGGCCAACATTTTGCAAGTCTTCATTTGCTGATACCTTTGCTCTTCTAAAATCCTTGTGGCACAAAAGGAAGAAGTTGTAAAATAAGGCTCTGTTCCATGTAAGCCTGGAAAAAACAGTTCTAATTTTCAGCAAAATCATGGAGCCCTTACTCAACATTGATTTAGTAAGAAGGAATGCCAAATACAGACTTCAGAAGCTGTCCTTAAAGTGAAGCTGTCTGCAATGGATATTTTTCTAAAACCATGACATGTACCTATTGCACTTCCTATTTATTCTACTCCTTTTACTTTCTTCTGGGTACTACAGATGCTTTGTGAAACTTCCAAGCTACAAATTAAATCCATCTGTGCAAAACAATAAATAATAATTATCTAAACTGGCTTTATTTCATATTAACCTTGACACCAAATGCCAGCAGCACCAATTAGCCTTGCAATCCTGTCTACTGTATAAGGCCTAAAGATTTGAACACAGTCTTTCATCTGTTAACATTCAGGAGACTGATAAAAATTTCCTCTGCTTTTAAACAAGCTGTACGTGACTGAAATTTACCTCATACTGGGGCGTACTATAAATAACGTCAATCTGAAGAGACTGTGAATTTTTCACAGCTTTGTTTCAGAGCTATTCAAAACCATGGTTATCAATGACTGCACCACAAAATTTCTGTCAGCTTAAGATTTCAGTCACAGCCAGGGACTTTGATGGATGGTTGCCCACTCTTCCCTAGTGAAATATAATTATTAAGACATAAAAATCACTTCATCGCAATGCTGGAATATTTAAGCATAACAGTAATTCGTTCTTATGTAATGCTTTCAATTCACAGATGTAAATATTTCACAATAGAAATTATCACTTCCATTTTATAGTTGAAGTAAACTGAGGCACAGAAAGAACAGAATGGAGTATTTTTTACACTGTGGGTTAGAAAAAGTTTTGAAGAAAAAACTACTCTTCTCACTGCCAAAACAGAGCTGCCCTTGCTCATGCTAATTAGAATAAGGTCAGTCAGAGAAACTATAAGAAAACACAGTTTGCCAAACTGCCCTTTCTTCTGGAATAACCTCCACTTTCTTCTGGAATAACCTTCATTAAAAACTCATTCTACTACTACTACTGCTGCTGCTGCTGCTGCTGCTGCTGCTGCTGCTGCTGCTACTACTGCTACTACTACTAGTACTACTAGTACTACTACTACAAAGCAAACTAACAATGCTGTAGAGTTCTTTGAGAAGCTTGATACATTTTTCTGAAGAAATGGAAGTGTTCAAAGCTGGCTGGCCAACAGCACACTCCAGCCAGTAATAACAGAATAGGACTCTAGGCTTTTTATTATTGTTTTTTGGAAGCAGGGTCATAATTAAGAGCAATGGCTGGGGACATTCATATTGTGCCACTTGAATTTGAATTCTTGGACCAGTGCAAGGTGACCTAAAGCAAAAGCATTTGCCAAGAATGCTTTAATTAGCTGAGAACAAAAGCTGGAGGCTTGTGGCCAGGTCACTATTGGGTGACATGACTCCCACCAGCCTCCATGCAGCTGACAGGACACCCAGGTCTCTGGGTTCTGGGAGGAAGCTGGTTATAAGGGCACTACAGGGAGTGGAGTCTGAGTTTGATCAAGATAGGAAAACTTATCTGTTCAGACATGGACAGGATTGAAGGAACATCAGCTTTTTCTTGATTTCTTAGCTGATGGAGCAATTAGGGGTAATTTTCCTATTGTGTTTGATGTGTATATTTAGCCCCCAATAGAGGGCATAAAGATGGCCACCAGGAGGAAAGGCAGCTCAATAATACATTTGAGACCAGACATTTGGGCTGAAGACCAGCTCTGGCACAGGATGGTTAAATAGTAAAAGTTTACTCTAAGCTGTTACGAGTTCTTCATTTGAGTTACTAATGACCACATATCTGAGATCTGAGAGCTCCCAATTGCAGCTTTTCAGCACTTGTGCAGTTTTGCAATGCTTTCAAATTTCCCAGAGTTATCCCACCATTGCTTTGTCAAATATGTGATAAAAATCATCTTCCCGAGTAAAACCTTTCCTTTTTTTTCTTGGGCAGTTGATAAAATACCTCTGCACCTAACTATTAAACAATATCTTGCTTTGTTTTTCCAAAATTTATATTCGAACAATGAACTGACTAATTCTAATGACTCAGTAGCATTTCACTAGAGTGATCCTGTCATTCTGGACAGCAAAATAAATAAGATGAAATCATGAAAGTGTGAAATGTTGTTCTCCCATATAGAACAGTCTGAGAGACAGTACCAAGAGCTCTTGTTCATGATGGAAAAAAGGATAACCTCTTAATAATTTTCTGTCACTGGTAAATTCAAAATTCCTTCATCTGCTGTAGCATGAAAGTCTAGTTTAAGAAAAACTTTTTTGTATGTTCTAAAATACCCATGAATATTGCTTTGCCAAGAAGAAAACTAAAAGAGTCTTCTGTCACCACAGGATGTGTTAGAGTGTTTATTTATTCCGTTTGGGATCTGAGCCACATTCCTTTATATTTCAAGTGATAACTAGGTGAAACTTAAAAAAAAAACTTAAAAAGCTCTCTCCAGTAAACAAAGCACAAATTATTGGATAGCTAGACCACTACTTTCTCTGTAGGAAATTATAATTGAATGCTTACTTGAAGAAAATGACGCTCCTGGTCTCAGAAGAAAAATGTCCATGTTATTTTCATCATATCTTGACCATCACACATTCACTCTCCTTTCCATGGGTAAAAGTTGATGGTAACTGAATGAGTACAGACATGTACAGAGGATGACACTTGGAGAACATATAAGAGATTTAGGTATGCAGGGTGAGTAAAGAACATTTGAGGAACATTAAAGGTGATGCCTTAAGTTTTAGCTTTTATATTTTTCAGATCCTGTACTGCATTAGTGTATAACTCTGAACTCCATATAGAGTGTTAGTGAGCTCTCTTCTCAGTTTGGTCAGACAAAACAATCCTTCCAGGCCTGAGAACCGAGATCATCATCACAGCCTTAGGCCCCAAAAAGTATAAACAAAAGTGAATTGGGGAGGAGAAAACTGGGGGAATTTGACTTCATTACCTGAAGCTGTAATTGGACAATTAACCCCTGATATACAAACAGACAACATTTACACCTGTCAGAAAAACTCATGACCATCATCCATCTTGAGTGCAGTCTCTGTGAGGCTCTTGCACTGCCCAAGGTGTACCCTGTGAAGGTCTTTAACAAGTACCTATTTTATTCTCTAACTCTGTTTAGCCTCTGTTCTAGGTAGTCATTCCAGGCATCAAAATCTAGAAGAAAGTCTGTCATTTTCACAAAAAGGTCTTAGTTTTTCAACCAATACAGTGCCATATTTGATCTCAGAACTGTATTAAAATAAAGTCCAGAATGGAGAACCTTTGTTTTCAAACAAACAGGCAGCAACAAAAAAGAAGAAACAGAAAATTTGCTAAACCTAAAAAAAAAACCAGAGCAATCTGCCCACTAGGGATTACAGCCTTGGCCCTTTGTATCTGCTGGTGGTGTAATAAATTCTTGGTCTCCAAACATTGTGAACAGTCAAAAGTTCACGTTACATATTCGTTAGTGTGTTTCTTTAGTAAGTGGGCTGCATATCTGAGATAACAAAAGTGCCATGTGTTGCAGCAGATACTACAGTAGGGACTATTCTTACTGAACAGCAGAGAAGATAATCACATAGATCTTATGTAAATAAGCAGAACACAACCACAGTAAATCTAAGCAGCTTTCAATTTGCACTTTCCTTCACTGCCTGTATTTTTAAGTCTATTTCTTAAACATGTATTCTTTCCCTCACCTGCTGGAATACTTCCTGCCTTCTCTGGTTTAACTCTGCAGTTCTCCATAGGAAACTGGTCTTCTATTGACTCTATATATACATCTTTATGGTATTTAATCTCATTTAGGAAATAGTTCTGTAGTACTGCCCAAATTATAACCAAATTAATCAAGTCCTTAAGGCAAGCACAATACATGCTCATCTAAAAAGTCTCCCTAGGGTGTATTTATTTTTATCTGCCACCAGTGGTATATGTGCATGCATATCTGTGTGAGAGAGGAAATGTTTTTATGTGCCTATGCCTGCACATTTGTGTGTGCTAAAATATACAGCTGCATCTCTTTTACATATACTCATCAGTATCTTGGGATATGCAGAGCTAATCACATCTAGAAATGTCATTTACTTAGAATTGCTCATGAATACTACAAAACACCCTGAAGAATTTGCATCTATGTATCCTAAATCAGATTGCATTCACTAATGTCAGCCCAAATTACAACAGCTGAAAACTGGCTGATGATTGTAAAAGACAATGTGATTGAGGATCCCAAAAAAGAGACAAGAGGCCTGAGTCTCCTGCTTTGCTCATCTACTAACAACCTTGGGTTATTAGCAAATGGCCTCACTGTATCTCCGCTTCCATAAAATACCCTCCTTTACAAACTCAATTTAGACATGTGAACAGTAACACAAAAGTAGAATATTTGTTATAATTACCCAGGAGACCAAATATCCCAAGTGGACATCCTGGTAGTCAGGCTGTATCTGGCTGTATCTGAAAATTAGTCATAAAGCAAGCATAGAATGAGCTCTAGAGTCTCCAGATAATTATTAGCTTCCTGAATCATCTATCCCATCACACTCTCTGAGAACTGCATGGTACATTTGTATGTTGAGAATTAGATCCTGATTTTACCCAAGTACAAAAGGTAAAACATAAAAGCTCTTGTTGGAAGAGAACAGTCACAGTTTGGCCACGTTCCTGCTCAGAACCACTGGACTCAGCTGATTCCAGCTGACCTCAGCATTGCTTTCTGTACAATGCTCACAAAGGCAGTGTTTGTGATGTAGACATTTGCTCCTTCGGTGCCATCTTTTCCCTTTGGGAGCTAGATAAAGACAAGTGATTTCCACCAAACAGATCACTGAACAAACATTTCTGGCATTCAAATTTAAAGCTGTAATTTTTATTTGATTTGAGGCAATTATTTACCATAGTTACTGTTACTCTTCAGTGTATTAAGGAGCTGAGAATTAGACCTCTGGGGTCTGTAATCCTATTTATGACACTGGGCTCATTAAATCAGCAGTAAGGGAGATGTCAAAATCAGCAGATTAGAAGAAAAACCCCTTGCTATTTCAAATCTGCACAGCTCCAACAACTTTGAGGCAGATAGACACCTGCTGAGGCACTGGGTTGGGAATTTCAGAGGAAGTGTGCTTTACTGGAGCAAGGAAAAAAAGATGTTTTCATCCTGACGTTCACACAGAAAGCCTATTTTTTAATACCTTTTTTCTCATATCTGTCTCAGGCAGGAGAATACTCCTGTGACTTGGGGTGAGGATTTTTCCAGTATATGGAACACTCAACAGAGCCTTTTTAAAGCAGTGAAACTGAAGTAATATGTGAGATACGAGCAGAAATATCGTTGAATGAGACATATTTCAGTGTTGCCCATGAGGCCTAACTGGACCAATACAACTGTGAGATATTCTTGTATTTTCTTGCTTTGGTGAAAGCTATATTTCTATTTGTATATGGAAAATACAATCTGTGTGACTACAGTGAATATACATGATGCATATATATGAAAAAAAATAGAATATAGAATAGATTATGCCAGTAAAGTTTTTGTCATAAATCCTAGAAAGCAACAGATACATATTAAATGAGCACAGACTAGGGCATCAACTTTAACATGACAAATACAAAGAACCATTCAAAATATGATAGTCATTTAAGCATTTGCCCAAGAAATTGCTTTTCTTTCCTCACTTGGCTCTCCAGTCTTTTGCAGTTACTTAGTGATGGATATCTTGTTTCCCTGCATTTGTGAGGGAGGACGAGTGAAATGAAATGCAGTGGTGTTTCAGCACGGAAAGAGGGAAAAAAAGTATTTAACTGCAGAGCTGAGAATGTCACCAAAGATGTGTGCATAGCACCAAAAGCACACAACTCTGTATTGAAATATAGATGTCAGCAACAGGCAGGTGTATGCATAGGCAAAATATGCATATGAATATGGACAAACAGCTCTGGTGTGCATGTTTTGTCACCCACTGACACCCACAGGATGTTTCTCTGTGTGTGTGTGCTAAGGCTGGGCTCAGTGTTTGTGCAAAACTCCCTATTGCCACAGAAGCAGGGCCACTTGAGGAGACTGGCTGTACTGGCTTCTGTGCCTTCTGCTGGGAACAAGCAGCCTAGTTTTCTCCCTTTCTTTCTCCATCCTAGAACCATACTCAAGCATTACCCTGACCTGGAAGGGATGGTAATATTCAGCTTTACCTTTATCACTTTTAACTGTTTCTGAGGAGACTAAATTCCACTCTTACTGCATTTTTCTCTCTTTCAGGCACAAGAGCAAAAATCCCTTTTGTGTGTGGGTATTCTTCCAGGCATAGATGTAAGCCAGACCAAGCTTTTGAAGACTAACCTACCTTTAGTGAGGTAACTCTGAAGCTGCAGAATGAAGAAAAGGGGATACAAGCTTGTGTGTCTTCTGCAGGTTCCTTGGGTGATGCACACTTAAGGCTGCCAGGGCCTCTTTTTCCAGGTTGCTTGGCACCCAACACCAGGATTTTCTGGCTTTTATCTCAGCCAGAAGAAAAAAGAGCAGTGGAAAGGCTCCTTCTTTCCCTCTCACACTCTCAGTATGCAAAGGCAACACTATGTTTAGCATTGTTTCTCTGCTGTTTCAGCACAGGGCTTGCAGCAGAAACAAAAATTTGGGAAGGCCATGTAGAGGCTAGAGAATTCCCATCCAAATC
This sequence comes from Toxostoma redivivum, assembly GCA_013397375.1. Lineage (NCBI taxonomy): Eukaryota > Metazoa > Chordata > Aves > Passeriformes > Mimidae > Toxostoma > Toxostoma redivivum. The sequence goes on from VXBI01006900.1 coordinate 854,626, forward strand.
TTCCTTTCCAGGAAAGTTTGTGCTCTCTGACATCAGCACCTACTACAAGATGACCCAAACTAGCACCTAAGCTTTCACACATTGCCAAAAAACCTAACACAATGTATGTGCACAAATGTCTTTCTATAAACATTCTTGTGTGATGATACTGAAGAGAGAATCTTTAAAACACTGTCCTTTTAATTCAAATTAACCTTTAGAACCTGATTATTCCAAATCAATCACAATACCATTTGGCCACACAAAGGGCACCCAAGGAGAGGTGACAAATACTACAAAGAAGATAAAAGATAATTTAACAAGAAGCAAGTTGTAAGGGGTGACAAAGTGTTATTTCCATAATAAGCTTATCTGAGCCTGGGTAAGTTCCCGAACAGGGTGTGGATTTGGCAGTAGCAAAGAAACAGGCCACACAAAGAATGTCTGTTTAGCTAATGAATGCCACTGAAGTGGTTGACTCTCATTTCTCTGGTTTGGATCCTTGCCACCTTTACTCTAATGTCAGACTTCGTTTAATTGGCAAATATACCTTCAAAGGATCGCAGAGCCCTCCATGCTGCTCCACAGGCTGTTAATATTTAATTGTGATTTGTTAAAGGCATACTAACAGTTGATAAAATTATGTGTCTGGGTGCTTTATTATAATGCAAACCAGCAGCAGGACTGTGTTCTTTTTTAGGGGAGAAGGAGAGTATTGTCTTAGAGAGGTGAGAGAGAAAAACATAAATTTATTAGTTTTCCATTATAAAAAAGTCTTGGAAAGAATCACAGGCTGCAAATCTGTTTTGGAGGTATGCAATTTATGAAGTGATTTTCTTATCTATCTTTACTTCACTACAAAGAAAAACAATTAATTTGATGGGAAATTGCTTTCATTTAAAACAAGACAGAATTAGATTTTGCCTTATGCACTTTCAAATGGGTTAACAAATTTTGAATTTGGAGGAAAAGTTATTTAAATTGGGGCTTTTTGATGATCACTTTGAGAATACAAAAGGAAGAATCATCTTGGAATTTGTCCATGTGTATTATATTTTACTGAAGTTTAATTTCCATTAAACTTGCAGAAAGCAAGAAAGAGGATCTAGGATACAACTCAAATCAGTACACTTGAAGGACTGTGTTACATAAAGGATTAAAAATCACAAGCAAATGCCTACACAATTTCTAAATATCACTATTTGTGTTAACTGAAAGACAAAAATAAATCTGTGTAATCATCTTTATTCAAGCAAAAGTTACATTCAAGCACACGATAGAAATAGCAACGTGAAAATGAAAAGTAGAGAGAATATTTGGTAAAATATTTTCAGTCTTGGCCCAAGTGCATTTATCAAAAAAAATCATCCATCTGCACCCATTTCTTTGCTATGAAAATCCTTAGTTCTTTTTAATTAAATAAGTACTCTTCTACAGTAGCTTTTTATCTTACTAAGAAATCTGAGTCAGCCAATAAAAAAAAGCATCAAAGAGGTTACTTAGCACCTGTAAGCAATAATTTACACTGATGCCAATCCTTTGAAAGTGAAGGGGCGCATTACGTTCTTTACATATGTGAGCAATTTCCCTTGAGTTCATTTCTGTTATTGCCATGTAGAAAATAAAATTTATTCTCAGAGAATAAATATGCAAAAGTATTTTTTTAGAATTTGTTTTAAAGTGCATCTGGTCAAAATGTGGGACAACATTCCTTCAGCTACTTTAGCCTATTCCTTTCTACAACATCTGAAACATTGATAACCTTGGAAATGTTAAAAATTCCCTTGCTAATAAAGGCCAAGCCATGATTTTAAGTTATAGCACTGAAACTTCAGAGAAGTCACATGTTTTGATTTACTGAACTCTTTTTCTTCTTGCATATTTCTGGGGATGAGGAAAGTTAATCATCCCATATTATCTCCAGTTTACCTGATGAATAGCCAGCCATTTTTGAAAAGTTTGGCAGTTTCTCCCCAGGAAAAGGGAGAGAAGGATTTGTCTTCAGGAGCCATATGCAGCTGCTCCAAGAGCCTTACCAGGGCAGGCAGAAGTGCTGGAGCTGCCCAGCATGCACAGCCTGCCAGCAAAGCCAGGAGATACCAGTGCTATTTGCAAGGACATAACAAAACCAGCATCCAGAGCCTGAGGCTCAGGCAGTTGGATTATCCTAAGGCATGAAAACCAGGTTCTTTGCTACTACTTCCTTTACAATGGGGGTAAAATAGGCATTTATGGGTTTGTTAATAATTTTCATCATGGTGTTTAATGGGAGGAACTTCAAAACAGAATTGTCATACGAGACCTGAAGCAAGGTTCATCTAAACCAGGGCTACATTTTGAAAGCTACATTTTGAAAGCCAGCAGTAGTCTGCTCTTTCTTAAATTCTTAGATTTATATTTTTTTCTAAATCTTGGGACATTAAATTAAATATTTTTTTCAAAACTGCTATTTATCACCTTTCATATTGTCTCCTCATCTGTAAGTCAGATAGCCCACAACAGCCTTGTTCACTGTGGCAGCAGTTTCTGCTGAATTTACAGAAGACATTTCTCCTGCATCAGATGCACATTTGACACTTCCCCTCACTGAATTCCTTTCCTTTGGCTCTTGGACAGGGAGAATGACATAGGAGCGAGACAACTCTTAGGAGACAGTTAAATCAGTAGTAAACATAATATACCAGATGAAATATAAACATGTCACACAATGCAAAAATCAAAAGCAAATATTCCTAAATATCAAGAGATATTTGTTTTACAAAGTGGCTTTGTTTCTTAGTGTGCTTTCCCTTTAAACACTCTCACAGCCACACTTCTCTGGGCAATTGCAAAGTTACTCATGATTCTTTGCATTAGTTTGCTCAAGGCTCTTGCAAAACATGCCAAGGTACCCATCGTGCAAGAGAGCATTTGCAGTACAGTGCAGCCCACTGAATTGAGAAGAGGAAGAGAAATCCAGATGAAGTAAATGAGGAAAAAAAAGAAACAAAATGGAGAGCAAATGCAAGGTATAAAACACTATTTTACCTGCTTTTCCTTTGGAAGGGTTTGCTGGATATCCTGAAAGCAATAACCTCTTCCAGTTGGCCTAGTTAAGTTTTTTGACATGGTGTTGCATGATATTCTCCTCAGCCAAAGAAGGAAATACTATCTTGAACAAATGACTCTATGATAAATACACAAGTGATTGAAAAAAAAATACTCAGTGAGAAGTTGTCAACATTTCTCTCACAAATTGGCAACACATTTCTGCAGCACCTTCCTCTATTCCTTACTTTCATTAAATACATGAATGACAGTACAGAGACTCGTGCCATTTGTAAGTCATACAGAGCTTGGAAACACACGGGAAGCTGTGGTTGCTGCTCAAGCTGATCCTGACAAATTGGAGAAATGATCCAAAAGCAACACAATGAAATGAAAATTAAAAAGAAAGAAAAAGGCAACAGTTGAGAGAGGAAATTGAACACACAAACAGAAAATCAGGAATAACTAGCTAGGCAGCATGCTAGGGAAAAAGAAAAGGTTGAGGCAGAGCGGTTAGAGTGGGTCACAAACTAAGTCCAGGTGAAAAACGTGATGCTATTAACAAGCAACAGGCTGTGGAGTAACACAGAGGAGGTAGTTGTCCTTTATCCTGCACATATAAGACTTCAGCTGCAGTCCAGTTTTGACTTCACTGCTATAAAAACAAGGTGCCCAACTGGATAGAGTCAAAACCATCTAAAGGCAGATAAAAGAAACTTAGAATGAAACAGTATTAGGGAAAATATACCAAATATATTCAGCCTAGAAAGGAGAAGTCTGGGGAAAGATAAACCCTATTGTAGTCTCCTGATCCCAAATTTTTCAGAAACCATCTTTCAAAGTGTTTACATTCTGTGTCTGAGTAAGTATACATGACCAAGACTGATATAAGTCTGCATCCAACTGTTGGTGAAGTTATAAGAAATCTCTGTAAACAGAAGGCAGGCAGAGAACTAACTCAACAAAGTGCCACTTGTAGCCATCATGCCTGGGACATTTAAAGCCCACTATCCAAAAGAGATGTGATTGTCCCTTATGTTTAGGTTCAGTTCACAATCATCCCATTGTTGATACTGGAGAGGCACTTCTATCCACTTCCATTTCTAGAGACTGCATCTCTTTTTCTGATTCTTTCATCTGTTTCACATGTTTCTTCAGATTTAACAAGATAGCCAACATTTCCCCACAGCAGCTTTACTCAAAGCTGCTTGGATTCACTGGAAACACAACAAAAAGTACTAACATGAGAGAGATTGTTTTCTAAATCTAAAATTCAGTCTATATTTGAGAAACAAAGCACTCCCAAAGGTTTTGCAGGAATTATAAAAAAGGCATAACCTTCTCTGGACTGATTAAATGTTGTTTCCAGCCATCATTACATACAGCTTAAGTTTTAGAAGGACAAGATTATACATTGGATATCTCACTCTGAACTTTGTATAACTAAATACAGACAGACAATGTGTATCCAAAATATCCTGCAACCAGTGAGGTAACACTGTGCTGAAATTAAGAATGTTCTAACACCATGTTAAGAGCTTTTTACATTAAATTTGATGATGTTTGATTTCTCAATGTCACTAATGCCATGTCTAGAGAGGATCTCTATTAACGAAGCAGAAACTGAGCCCAGTTTTTCTGCTCTGAAAAGGAATAATTCTTTCAAAACTGGGCTTATCTCCCAGCTCAGGTCTTTTATACCACTAACATCCACACTTGTGTTTTGGTTTTGTGTCAAGGTTAACAATCCTGTGCATGATGCATTCCACAGGGAAAACCCACCTTCACTTCTTCATCCTGCAACCAGGAAACAAATTTCTGAATCCTTCTCAGTCCATAATCCCAGCTGCAGAAGGTCTCAGATGTGAAAGTCCAGTGAACCACAGAAAGGTCATAAGAATATTATTAGTGATTTTTGCACTCGCATTGCAAAGTGGAGAGATGCCAACATAAACTGAAGCAGAGTCAGGCTTTTACCCATGCCCATTAGCCATGAAAACAAACATCAATTCCACAGGCCATGGGGAGATTGCGTGGGAATAACAAGGAAATTGGGATTAAAACAGGTGTAGGACTGATATGATGGCATGGCCCTAAAAGTGTGCAATCACTATCTCAGGGCTGCTGGCAGCTTTGAACATGTCTTTGTTCAGTCCGGGGTTAAAATAGATTTTTTTTTTCAGTATTCAGTCTTCCACTCTTTGCTGGGAATAAGAACTCTCTATTCCATTCCTCTCCATGTGAGGATATGTACCCTGCAGTAATTCTTCCTGTCTCCACATGAGATTGGTATTTCTGGCAAACCCTTCATAATTCCTATATGTTGCTGTAACTGTCTACTTTGTACTTTATTCCTGTTTATTTCTTCTCTGCTCCTGTTGCTCTCGGTTTTAATTTAAAGATATTGACCTGAATTAACCCAATAATTTCCCTGAAATTGGGGAATGTAGAAGAGATTGTAGTGAATGTGCTATTTAAGACAGACCAGGCAATTATGCTTTAAGTAGCAAAAGAAAGCTTTTTTTTTTTAAACACTGTTTTTCTGGTATATGTTTTATCTGAGACTTCATAATACATAATGATGTTTGATTCAAATGAAATAAAAAGCATTTACATTAGAAAAGTTTAAAAAGCAGCTGAAAGACGGTGCAAGTCTATTTCAATCTCATAATTCACTTCATCATTTATTTCATCAAGTCCAGACCATGGTCTCTGATAATGGGGCTTATTCACAGCTGATTTACAGAATAACATAATGTTCAGATAACTAGAATGAGGACAGAGCCAAAAAAAATTCATGATATACCATAGTAAATTTCAATGGATAACTTTTATATATGGTTCATAGAAATTAGAGGAGAAAATAAAATAAAATTCCTCATTTTTTGTCTACTTGACCTTATATTGTTATCTTGCCTTTAAAAAGTTTTAACAGAGTTCAGTATCCAAGTTTAACGTTATCATCAGATAAATATGAAAAGCATGCTCACACTGCACAGTAAGGATTATTTTACAATAGTTTTCCATTTTGTTTTTTTTTAAATTTATTTTATTTTATTTGCTTGCTTATTTTATGATCAGGAAGGATGAGGTTTATCTAAGTTATTAAGTTTTTTCATTCCAGTATAGTATGGTAAGGACCCCAGCTTTTCATACAACGTAGGAACTGTATGAATGCTCTTTGTGTGTTACAGCTATTCTAGATTTCTGTAACCTGAAACCCTGGAGTCTGTTCTCTCAGTGTCTCTGGAAGGAATTGGTCCACAAAAAAAAAAAAAAAAAAGGCTGCCAGCATGATTCTGTCAGCATTAAACATTAGGCAATGATAAATGTTATAGGTCTTTTTCTATCTGCCTAGCACTTCAGCAAAAACACACATGGCAAAATTTGAATATGCATTTAGTATCATATAAATGTGAAGAAAACCAAAATAAGATCAAAAGTATTCAAAAATGACATAACATAAATTTATCAAATTAATTTTTACTGTGAGAATTTAGATGCAATTTCTTGTTCCTATAGAATCATTGTATCATTAAAATTGGAAAACTACTCTGAGATCACTGTATCCAACCATTAACCTATCACTGCCAGGTCCACCAAGCAATAGCTCTTGGTGGGAAGGGAAAGATACATTCCCACATTCCCTTGCTCATTTTTGAGCTATCACTACACCTTTCACTGCCTTGGAAGATGAAGGGAAAGAAGATGATAAAAACTCCAGAGAAAGGGGAGAAGGCTCAGTCTTGGAGACCAGTATGACCATGCAAAATGGCAAATGGCTTTTGTTACCTGCAGGTCACACAAAGCCAACTGCTACTGAGATCTGGGGCAGCTGACAAGCCCAGGAACATCAGGTGATTCAGCACACTGTTTAGGAAAGCCAAAAAAGCCTCAGGGATTTTGTAGGAATAGTGTCCCTGGAAAGCTTCCTGTTCCTAACTGCAGAGGGATTGTTGCCCTGTTTCCATTTGTGGTCAGCCTGGTGACCCATGTGCTCTGAGCAGTGAGCAAGGGCACAGGAGTGTATAGCTCAGCTGAGAAAGCTGCTGGGCTGCAGCACATCTTGCAGAGGATGTCTTGGTGGACTTGGGCCTGTGGGGTATATCCTCTCAAAATGGGGAATGTCCAGTCTGCTTGGAGACATGCATCAGAGGAAAGACTCAATGTCATAGAATAATAGAATTATAGAATCATTAGGTTGGAAAAGACCCCTAAAATCATTAAGTCACACCATTAAGTCACACAGCACTGCCAGGTCCACCACTAAACCACATCCATAAGTGCCATATCTAGAGGTCTTTTAAATATCTCCAGGGATGGTGACTCAACCACTTCCTTGGGCAGCCTGTTTCAGTGCTTGACAACCCTTTTGGTGAAGAAATTATTCCTAATTTCCAATTTAAACCTCTCTGGCACAAGTGAAGACTAGCAGAAGGCTCTCCATCAGAGTTTTGAAAAGTCAGTCACAATGACAATCCTCAGGAGTGCACCAGCGCCAAACAGAGTGCACAGCTTGGGACTGGGCCTCATGGATTTTACCATGGGTACAGTAAAAGGACAGAACAGGTCACACACTCAAAGCTTCATCCCTGCTGCCACTTCCCACAAGTCTGGGAATGCTTGAATGTCAGTGTGCAAAAGAGGGGAATCCTTCAAATAAGTGAAGTAACAGCATTGTAAAAATCCATGCAGCAGCAAAATGACTTTGACAGCCCCTTACACTGCTTCAGTGCAACTCATTAGGCTTGTGTTTCAATGTAGTGTTTGCTTAACTATAATTATTCTCAGATGCAGACCTTCTTATACTTAAACTCTAAGAACACAGGCACTTACTATTTGGGGGTTATTGAACTAATTCTCCAACAGTCAAAACAAGGAACAACTGTGACTTGGAGTTAAGGGACTCAAAAACCTCTTCTTTCTGCAAATTCAGCAGCCTGTCAGCTGCAAAGAATTACAAGCATTTTCAAGGATTTCAGCAGAAAAGAAAACATTAATAAAACGATTAACAGATTTTTTTCCCTTGCTCTTAATATGTTTAACACTCAACACCTTTGCTTACCTTTCAGCTTAATGTCACTAGTTCATTTATTTTTATAAAGACTGCTACAGGATATCTTGGTATAAAAATAGTTTACAGGGAGGCCTGTTTGGGAAGATCTCAATACACTGAATAGCTGACTGATATGGAAGTTAACTACAAGCAAAACATTGTTCTTTACCTGGTGGAGAAGAGGCCAAGGTTTTAGCCCACCACAGGCTGTGTTGGGAGTTCATCAGAAACCTAAGGCACATGTTTAATTTCCACCCAGCTGAACAGCTTGCATCTCCCTTGCAGCATTGGGGATGGGACACCCTGCTTTTGACAGTGCTACCCCATCGTGGTCCTAGGGGCCAGGGCTGCTCCTGAGCCCAGAATTTCATATTCTAGTCAGGTGCTCACTGAGATCAAATCAGAGCATCAAACACCTCAGTGCCAAGGTTTTCTTCTTCACAATTTCCAACTTCACTTTGCTATAACCAAGCCCTCCTCTCACAGCTGAAATGAGAGTCTGATCCAGGTAAAGCAATTGCAGTTTAAATGACACTAGTTCAATGAAATCCTATAAACTGTATATGAACTTACAAAACAATTGAAACATACTCAGAACTTGTTAGGGCATCTGTGTATTTAAGAATTAGAAATGACATAGTCGACTGATGAATTTGTTGAGGTGTCTAACTCTTACATAGTTAAAAAGACCTTTACTTCTTTAGTGACATAGTACTTCTTGGTCTCATCTTTTTTTACATGAAACATGGGAAGAAAAATTTAGCATGTCTCTAATTATATTTTGAATCCTAAGAGATGGAAACAGCATTAGTGTTCAATTAATGCAGTAGTCAAAACACTGAATTATATTCTATTGGATTTTAATGCTATAATGAAGCATAGGAAAGAACACAAACCTTAGTATTTTACCAGCATCTGCTCTAAAAACATCAAAATCTTAAAAATTTAAGACAGCTTTCTGAAAACATTCATTCCACTGTACATAGAAATCATTGCCCAAATGTAAAATGATGTAGTAGAGTTATTGCTAGAAAAACATATGTGGCACTTGACTCACATTGGCAAACCATTGCTTTGCATTCACGTACTTTGCTATGTGAATAACCCACTGACTTCAATAGGACTATTTGTATGCTTAAAATTAGGATTTATGTTAAATGTTAAAGTACATTGCTGATTTGAAGCCACAGAAATCAACTCAGACTAGGGGCATGACATCATCACTGAAATATTACATGTTAAAGCAATTCAGAGTAAAATTCACCAGTAAAATTTATTCAGTAAAATAAATGCAAACATTTACACTTTAAGCATTGACATCTCAGCTAATTGTTTAGAGTACCAAAATTATCTATTTCCTCTTCATCTATGATAAAAGGAGCTTGAGAAGGTTATTAGCTTAGATATACACATCTCCCACTACAGATAACTAAATTTAGATGAGATTAATGTTATTCTTGTCTCTTTTCTTTCTTATCCTGATTTCTTTATGATCTGATATAAACTAAGCAATTGTCTCTTTTGAGCTAAAAAGACAAATTGAAGTACCTCCCTGTCTGAAGTTAGATCAAAATCTATTCCCATAATGCAAGAGCCCTTATATTTTGCCAACAAGAATCTACAGCACCCCACGTGTTTGTTTACGAAGTGTTAATGATCTTCAATTGTCAGGAAGCACCTGATTTCCCATCAGCTGGATGATATAAACCAGTATGGAAAGAACTGCAGAACTAAGACTGCTACATCAAGAGCAGACATTTTATTGCATCATCTTGATTCCTGTGGTCTTTATTTGTGATGAAGTTATGTTCTACTCCTTGTTTATGTATTCAGCTTTTAATTTTAGTGATTATATCTAAGTCCAATTTGAAACTTGATTCAGTGCTGAGACCCAGCTTTAGTGGAATTGAAAGGAAGCTTCTGTGCTTTGGCTGTTGAGTGCTTCCATAGAAAAATCCAGTGCTTACCATAATGCCTAAAAGAATTTGGAAAACTATGATTTACTACCAAAGGGCTCAATCTGTATGATGAAAGTCTTATGATATCTCAGGACCATTTCTTAGTTTCTGTATAAGTAAATCCTGCCATTATCTGTCCACAGGCACTGAAGAAAATGCCCCCAGTGCTGAAAGAACTATTTAAATCCAGCAGATTTAAACCTGTTCATGCCAGAACACAACATTCTTCAGCTAATAACATCCAACATCATCTGTGAAACTAGAGCTATGCATCCAAATGAGCTCACAAAGACAGTCAGTAAAGGACTATGGAAGAAAACCTCTTCAAAGTAATTACTCTTTCTTCAGCCTCTTAAAACATCTGCAAAAGATGGCTTTGGCATTAGTTTTCGTGCTGTCTCTAAAAAGCATGGACTGAAAAAGAGATGTTATTTTCATGGCATATGCAAATATTTTTATGTTCCCTGATTATAGTCCTGCAGGAGCTAACTTTCATGTCACCATCTGTAACTCATAGAGCTGACAGCCTTTATCACTTTCCTTCTGCTAATATTCCACTCCTGTAATAACTGTCCTTTTCTCTCCAACTGCCTAATTGAATATCACAGTCAAGCCTAGAATAGAGTTATTATTGTCAGCATGTATTTAACTTGCTTTGACTTGAGCACTAAAAAAGGCTTGCTCAACACCCTCATTTTTCCTCTCTTTATCAAGAGTTCAATTTTCTCTGCAAATATTTTTTTCTTACATCCCTATGCGGATGTGTATTAGATGTAGATGTAATAACACACATTTTGCCCTCGATCCATTTAGTGTACAGAACTGTCTAAGACTTAGCCTATTTGCCAATCAAGAATGTTCAGAGGAAATTATCTAGAGGTGTACTATATTTTTTGAGGCTTAGTAATGAATTTGCCAGTGGCTGACCCCTTTGTTTCTCATCCATATGGACTGATGTTCTCTAATTCTTAGTAATAGATGTGAATTAATTCAATGTATTCAATGAAAATAAAAATTTGGTCCAATCTTTACCTGACTTTAAGTGAAATGGTGGTACTATTTCTAAATTTTTCAAAATTTTATACCAACTCAGGGAACAATACTGAGTTAGAGTTAGTTGGAATTAAGGGATGAACTAATAAAAAATTATAATGAATCATCAAAACTTAATGATGGGATTTGTTTGTTTTTTTCATGTCCTACCAGTCCTTCCTGAATAACTGTTTCTGATTCAAATTATGATTATGAAGTTCAAATGTAACTGAAATAATAATATATTTGAATACTGTTAAAACCCAAAATTAGATTCACTTTATTCATGGTCTATAATATCTCAAATATTTCCGAGCCTTCTGATAGCATTGTTATAATATTGATTCAAGTCTAAAACATTCTTAATTTGAAGGCTTTAGATTCATCTTTGAGGGCTTTATAATTCATTACTCCAGGAGTTCCCACAAAGTTTGGTTCCAGATCTAGATGTAAGTAAAACATAAGTTCTCAGGATGTAATCCTTCAGATCTTCTTTACCTCAGACTTCTATGTTCACCTTTCCTAAATTTAAAGTTTCACAGCAAAAAGGAAAAAAAAGAATAATAAGTTTCTCAGAAATACAAAGCATCAGGAATGGTTAAAGACCAGTTCATTGCAAGAAGATATAAACAAATGAATTGAGGCAATTTAGAAACATCTTGGACATAGTAACAATTCACTTATGCCATTAGTAATTGGTAATAATGATGACTATTTGATTAATTAGTCTTTTTATGAAACAGGGGAGAGAAGGTTACTGTTCTGGCCTTCTTGGAGCTGGGAACTGCTTCTCAGCTTCCTATATTTCTGGTGAATGTCACACCATCAGACTGTTTAGCTCCAGCTGTGTAATTAAGCTTGTAATAGTAAAAACATTGTTTCAGGAAGAAAAAAAACCCTCACAAAATTAAATATGTACCCTTTCATTAAAACATTCACCTGGAATATAGCAAATCTGTGTTCATGTTTCATGTCATACATGTTTTACATTGGAAGCCTGTTATCCTGTGCCTCAGGGCAATGAGACATTGGCCAGACTCTTGATCTCTGTAGTTTTTGTCTAATTATAGCAAACTCTGAAATCCTTTTTTGACATAATGAAGCTTTCCAAAAGTAATTAATTTGAAACTTTTAAATTTCTATAAAAACTTAGGTTTTAAACTGTGATTTAAGTTTTCCAATGAAAATCCATGCAGTCAAAAATTCCTGATCCGTTCTGCTACAGTTAATTTTTCCCCCACCGATTTTCATAAAAAACTCATCCTGGAGAATTATAAAATACAACTAGCCAGTTTTTAATCTAATCTGGCTTGGCTTTCACTATCTAAATGGTACAAAATTTGCCATTGTGTGTTTCTGAAAGAATTATGAACTGTGGTTTTCCTTAACTAAGTAAAAGGATGTCTTCCTTAATTTAGATTTCCCTGACATGTCCAGCAAACAATGATTCATGAAAACTTTATTTTAAATCCTCTTTCACAGAAAGCTTTTTTTTTTGCTTGTACACGGGGAGAAAATTGACCACAAGCTTGTCTCCTGCAAAAGTGGTTTCCTCATCATATCACTCTTCCAGCAGAGGACAATGCCTTTTCCATCCCAGTAAGAGGAAGGTTAACCAAAGAGGAAAATGTGTCCAAAACTGATTAAAAATTTTAAAAACTTAAATTAAAAAAGAAAGCTTTTGTAATGAGCAGGAAGCAGCCTTGCACATAACACATATAATAATTTGATGAGAACAGTTGTAGATTTTGCATATTCTTAATTTGGGCCAGCTTCTTGGCTACCACAAGCTAGGTATCAGGATGGATATCAGGAGAGTTACTTAACAATCTTAATGCTTGATAATCTTGCCCATCTATTTAAAAGTAAACTCCCTTTACAGAAAAACAAAATGGGGGGAGATGGGTCTAAAACAATAATAATAATTCATTGTAGGTCCCACCATTCATGCAAATAAACATAATTACAAAATCTGAGGCAGGTAGACTGCATCAACAGTTATTATTTTAATAAGAGAAAAAAAAAAAGCAGCTTTTCAGAACTAAACAAGTATTTCAAGGTTTTATTCCAACAGGTATAATTCACGTGTCCCAAAACTAAATATTTAATTTTCTTTTAGTTTTGTTTATCTCAGTTGCTTAATGTGAGCTCTTGTTAATATAGGTCACCTTTTCTAAGGAATAATCACTAATGTTATTTTTTAACCTCTTTAGTTTCCGTGATTATTCTCTGAATTTTTCTCTGATCCTTAAGTAGGTTTGGTACTCCTTAAAGTCAGTTTTGGGGTGAAATTGGTATTTTCCAGAAGCTAAACTGATCCTATGAGTAGTCTCCCTGAGTAAGTCTAACAGCCGGTTATCTTTCACTAGTGCCAGCTTTCACTAAAGAAACAGCAGGGACTCTCAATTACATATGTAAAGTGTCCAATTTTCATCGTGTTTACCAGAGTTTTTTATTGAATTTTGCAGAATTCTACATTCCACATGGAAAAATCATGTTGTTTATTGTCACAGGTACTATGCATGGATACTAATTTTCCTACTAATATTGATATTGCTGTCATACAGATTCAGATTTGATTCTAGAAAGCACATTTTAATATACTCACTATTTTCAATTTTTAAAAAATGAACTATAGTGCCTTTTCTAAGCAGCTTAAGAAACACTAGTAATCTTTACACCAAATCACCCATGATCTACAGACAGCAGCTCTTATCTCTGGAAGAAAAATCTCTTTCTCCTCAAGGATGAGGATAAATCCGAGTCATCTGGTCTAGTTGGAGCCAAAGTTAAGAAGAGATATTGCAAAGATTATCAGCCTATAATTAGGGATTTATAATTACCTAATTAAAAGCCAAATCTTCTCAGGCCCAGCCCAAGAATTCCCATTCAAACAAGTAACATGCACTAATTGGGGGGGAGGTCCAGCTGATGATGGCTCTAATCTGGAGAGTGGTCTGGTTTCTTCTGGTCATTCTTAACATGATTCTACCCAGAGTGAGGTTGCTGTGACCATTGTCTCAGTGTCGTGGCAGCTTTAAGGGTGACACAATTCTCCTGGTTTTACCATACTCTTCCTTCTTGGAAGTCTCCATCACTTGATGCTGTACCTGATAATTTGGAGAGGTTATATTTGAGATGGAGTAGAAGAAAGATCCACAGATCACCTTAAGTTTGCATGGTGTGAATTCCAGCAGTGTTGAGTGGATTACAGCAATCAAATCTAGGTTTAGGACTGTTGAGAAAACCATCTGTTGTTTGTATTTTGAAACTGAATGCATAAAATATAGAGGGAATCAATCATCCGCCAAAAACATTGACATTCTAGCTAAGAGTGAACAGCTTCCTCAGCAAAAATTAGGCTTTTTGTTGGGAGGAAAATCCAGCTATTGATTTATGTGGCAAAATGTCAGCTGATTAATCCTATCAGAGATCTTTAATTAGATACATGTTCATTTGCTATCCATGTCCCTGGACTACTACTGTGTACAGTATTGGCTGCCATTTGGACTTGCTGGTGTCAGCACTGCACAGTCAGTTTGCAATATGCAATGTCACCACTTGCAGAAACACTGCAATTGAGCCAGAAAGCTATGTAAGCTGAAATAAATTGATTTCTACTGAAGTTTTAAATTAAAAAAAAAATTAAAAATAAGTAATTATAGTTGTACTTTGTGGTCTATGAAAGTATTTTATTACACAAACCTACAGATAAAGGCCAGGTGGCTCAACACAGATATTTCAAGGCCTGAATTAGAAAATCTAATCATGGTTCCCAATGGAAGCTCTCTGCATGAAATTTAGATTTGATGGAGTGATAGGTGCTGAAATTTACCCATACAGTTTGAGACAGAGCTGTACACCTCTCTGCAACTGCCTCAGCACCAAAACCCAAATGGTTGTCAAATGATAGAGATCATGTCAGACAATATCTATATATTTATATAAAAAAGAGGATTTTCTCTCAAAAAGTTGTCTTCCATGTCTACTCATCAGAACGGTTTAACAGATTGCATATAGGAATTTGATTAGATTTTCAAATGTTTCTAAAGAAATTCAAATATTGTCACCTAAGTCTCATCACCTCATTGCTTTTAAATGTCCCAATTACTTGTTCTCTTCTTTCAGTTTTACAAATAAGTTTTGTATCTTTCTCTATTCAATTAAATGATGAGGAATGAGTTTGCAAATCTCATCATCACATCAGATGTAGCTTGAAAGATGTAGCTTTCAGTATTACTTGCTGAAATCCTGACCACAGAAGTGTTTCTTCCCACCAAAGTTTTGCTCAAGATGTTAATATGCACATCAGTTGCTATTAAGGTTTACATTCTGACAGACTTGTCTGAGGATGTCCTAGGTGGACTGAGCAGCAAGCACACCCCTGGTGTGGGTTTGCCCTACTCTATCAGACGTAGGAAAGCAGCTCCTTCTCAAGGGATGGCAAGCCTTTTCTGATCCTCTTGAGCTGGTCAGAAAAAGCAATCTAAAATATTGAATTATCATGGTGTCAATAAATGGACAGGTGAAGCCTGAGGCATAAGTGTGAACAAGACACTTCAAAGGATGGGGGAAAATTTAGACTTTGTATTTAAAAGTAAAGAAAATGGAAAGCTTTTGCCTTGAAAAGTGAACATTGAAAATCCTGTGAAATATTTGATTCTTGGAGGTGATGCAAAACTATTTGGTAAATAGACAAATAGACTTGCTTCAGACTGACCCATACATGTGTCCATGGTGTTTGAGCATATTCAAACAATGGGACCTGGAAAACGCTTCATAGACAAACTGAAAGGGCAGCTGCAGTTTGGGTCATGAAGAAGGCAAATAAATTAGAAGGGGAGTAATAAAATTACTTGAAAATGAAGAATTCCAAAACTTTATTGTTGTTTTAGATTGCCTGTCTTTTCTCCAAGAAGCAATTTCCCCTTCCTGGTTCAGTCCCTACAGATGCTGTTCCAGTTCTGTCTATACCCTGACTCTCTCCATGTCCTCCTTGCTCCCGTGTCATGTATACAGCTTCTTCACACCCTGGCTTTAAGATGCACCTGCATTTATCAAATAGTTCTCTTCCAGGTGTGGCAACTGCTCCCAGGTCTGGTCCTCAATTTATTTATATTGGATATATACCAGGTAATTTCTCTAGTCTTTTGCTGAAATGAGTCAATCAGCTTTTTCCCAGATGAAAGACAACTATGAATGATAAAACTGTGTACAGCTAAGCATGTTCCAGCCAGATAACAAGGAATATTAATTATACCAGATTTATCATCCTGTGCTTAGCAAATCCTCCTGGGTAGGTCTTGTCCTCTCAAGTGCCTCACAGTGCTTTCTTAGCATAAGCATCACACATGCTCAGAAAAGCTATAAAAAAATAGTTCTGGCAAAATCTCACATTATTTCATGCTCTTACCTAAAATTGCTAGGACTTAAGTCACCTGGAATCCAGAGAAAATTCATGGGTTGGAAAGGACCTTAAAAATAATCTCATTCCAACCTGCCCGCCATGGATGAGGTGGCTCAAATTTGGCCTTGAACACTTCCAGGGAAGAGGCATCCAGAACTTCAGGCAACCTGTCTCAGTGCCTCGTCACCCTCACAGCCAATAATTTCTTCCTTATATGTGATCTAAAACTGTCCTCTTTGGTTTAAAATCATCGAGAGAGCTAACATGAGACTTCCCATACCAAATGAAATTTGATCAAACAATAAAGCACAGCAGAGTCTAAAAGCCGATGTCACACAACTTTATCAGAGATACCACTGAAGTCCTATGGTATATTAAAAATGGTTTGAGGAGTAGGACTGAAGGACATTTTTCTCAGGACATTGCTCTTTCTGAAAGCAAACAGAAAGTAGAATGGATTTGGTAAAATTGAACATAATAAATAAATTATAGGAATTATTCAGATGTATTGTGGTGCGTTCACCTTGGTGCTGCCAGATGCCCACCAAGATGCTCCATCACTCCTCTCCATAACAGGACAGAAGGAGAAAATACAATGGAAAAGCTCATGGGTCAAGAGAAGGACAAGCAGATAATTTACCAATTACCATCACAGGCAAACCAGACTCAAATTAGAGAAATTAATTTAATTTATTTTCACTTAATAACAGAATAGGATAGTAAGAAGCAGAAACAAAACTGAAACCACCTTTTCCCCACCCCTCCCTTCTTGGTCTTAATTTCTCTCCTTTCTTCAATCTCCTCCCCCAGAGTGGCACAGGAGGATGGGGAATGGGAGCTGTGGTCAGTCCATATTGCTTCATCTCTGCCATTTCTTCATCCTTACTCTCTTGACGAACTTCTCCATCCAGCATGGGTCCTTTGCACAAGGTGCAGTCCTTCAGGAACAAGCTGCTCCAGCATAAGTCCCCCATGGCCCACAGGTCCTGCCAGCAAACCTGCTTTGGTTCACAAACCTGCTCTGTGGCTGCTCTCTGCATCTCTGCTCTGGTTCACTTGAGCTCCTCTCCAGGAGTGCTCTGTGGCTGCTCTCTGCATCTCTGCTCATGTGAGCTCCTCTCCAGGAGTGCTCTGTGGCTGCTCTCTGCTCTCTGCTCTGTCACAGCCCCTTGGGCTGCAGGGGCACAGCCTGCTTCACCATGGTCTTCTCCATGGGATGGAGGGGAATCTCTGCTTTAGCACCTGGAGCCTCCTCCCCTTCCTTCTGCACCTTCTTCCTTCTGTTCCTTCTTGGTCCCTGAAGGCCTGTCTCACATTTTCCCACTCCTTCCATAACTGCTGTTCATGTTTTCTATCACTTCTTAGATATATTAGCACATGAGTGCTGCCAAAATCACTGATGGGTGCAGCTTTTGCCAGTGACTGGTCCATCTTGGATCTGGCTGGAACTGGCTCTGTTGACATGTGGGAACTTCTGGTCTCTATGGTCTGGAGAAGACAAAGTTACAGCCACCTCCCACTACCAGAATTTAGTACATAACTCCAGTACAAAAAGTACAGGTTGTGATATGTATGAAAAGCAAAACTAATCCAGCTGGTCAACCAGTACCAGATGTTCACTAAAAACCTGATGAATTTAAAAGAGTTTTAATATTTTCACAGCTTATTTCAAAATTTCCAATTTTCAATAAGAAAAATATTTTGTTGTTGCTGCTGTTTTGTAAATGTTTCTAGTATACATATTTTTTAAAACATAAAACATAAAAAGCATATAAACTGACTAGTCTACAAATAAACTATGAGGATTTTTTGGTTCAGAATTTTCTTCTTGATCCTTAGGAGTGGTGATCAGTTAACAGAGATTAGAATTCAGTTAGAGATTATTTCTTTTCCCACTAAGTTATTATATTTAAATTTTTCAGTTCTTCTGCATAGTTTAAACATTCTGCTGTGTTTAACACTTGCTGTTGCAAATCATAAGTATTTGGGGGTGTAGTAATAGAAACTGTTAGAGGTGGTGTTGCAGCAGGAGGTTTGGTACCTCTGTTTTTGCAAGTCTTCTCCAAGGTTTCAGGTTCAAAATAGTGTTTTCCAAGGTGTCTGTGCCTGGAAGCACAGAAAGTTCAAAAAGTCCAGATTCCTGAGATCCAACACTCCATTATATATTGCGTATTGTGCTTCAGTTAATTTCCTTTTAGTTTAATAATAATTAATTTTTTAGTGATCTCTCATTTCTATTTGCCTTTCTGGTTCAGATAATTCTAGTAACTGACAATGGTGAGATGCATGCAGTATATTAATACTAAATAATTCCAAAATATCTAACTTGGTTGTAGAAATACTCAAAAAAATATTCCATTTTGCAAGCATCTAAGTAGAAAAATAATAGGATAAATCAGTATGAAAATATGGATTTCATTTGAATTACTGATTGATTTTTGTAATGTAACATTAATAAAAGCATGATGTATCCAGAAGCAGATCTTTTGAACTAACATTTTATGAAAACTTTTACTTCAAAACACTGCATCACAAAAATTCTGACAATGGGAAAAAGGGCAGAACCTTTGTGCATAAAAGTGTCTATTGTCATGTTCTTAGTAGTGACTGATAATTAAACTGGGTTTGCAACAGATGGGAGGAATGTAAGTCAGTTTGTGGCAGAAGGCAGACATGCTAGCTAATGAGAAATCACAAAATTGTACTGCAAACAAATGCAAACTGAGATGGGTATGAGAGCTGCGTCTGTTACCCAAACTGTATTTCAGTTAAAGCTATGAATATTTTAACAGCAGAATTAGTAGTTATTCAGGCATAATGGTATGTATAACTATAATGCTCCTTTCTGATGTCCTCCAATATATCTCAAAGGGACTAAAGGAATCTGCACATGAAAAGTGATTAAAAAAGTACAAATTATAATCTGCCCAAGTAGGAACTATCAAAGGAGTATGATAACAGGTCTGCAAGACTTGATTGAAAAATAACTATATCTAAATAATTATAACTATAACTATAACTATATAAATAAACCTTATAATGTTTTTGCCAGAATGTTAACATGTGATTGAATTGGTCACTCATATTTGAACTCTAAAAAGTAATGGCTATTCTATGGAAACAGTGAGCCTTTTTCTTGAAATTATAATTAAACTATATGTATTTGAAGAACGATAGACAGCTCTATAATTCACAAATAACCTTATAATGTAAATAAGAAAGAAGTGTGGGTTTATTTCTGTATCTACATAGAAATGATACTGGAGCAATTCAAGAGGATGTTATAAAGAAAAACTTGACAATGAGATGTATTTGTTCATTCCCTGATTATCTGGCAAATGCTCTGTTTCATTTGTTGAATGGTATAGGGAAGAAGTCTGTGA
The DNA here is from genome assembly GCA_013397375.1 of Toxostoma redivivum. Taxonomy (NCBI): domain Eukaryota; kingdom Metazoa; phylum Chordata; class Aves; order Passeriformes; family Mimidae; genus Toxostoma; species Toxostoma redivivum. The sequence goes on from VXBI01006900.1 coordinate 874,468, forward strand.
ATGAAAGTTAAAACACTTGGAAGTCAGAGCCATCTCCAGCTCAAGACAGGGACACATCAGCTTTCAGCCTGATTTATTGTAGGGACTAATGCCACATTTGCCTTTTACCACTCCTGCCAGAAGAAATATATTTGCTCAAGAAAAGTACTTGACACACCACACAAAATAATGGCTCTGATCAGACAGTTTGACATTCAGAAATGCCAGAGGTGCTTACCAGGCATCTTCTGGTTGTGGTTGCCAGGCCTACTGAAAGCCCAGAACACCCCGAGCTCACTGCCCATCCTGCTGTGTTGGAACTCAGGACATTCCTCTGGGTGTCCAGAGTTCTCGGGACCCCTGCCAGGGGGCTCAGAAACCCTGGCACAATGCCCAGAACACCTGAAGATTTGATTATAGCCCGTGGGACAACTTACCAGCTTTATCTGAGAACCTGAAAGTCACAAAAGTTTAAGTAGTGTAATCACAGGGTGAAAATGTAGATTTTAGGATTTTTGGGAATGGGGGTTTTGGGGACAAGATGGAGGAAATTGGGCATGTCTAGTTCTTCTTCTTCTTCTTCTTCTTCTTCTTCTTCGTCTCCATCTTCTGCTGTGATGTTGGCACTTTGGGATTGGTTTAGAATAGAATTGTCTAACATAGGTGATAGGTATTGGGAAATAATTGTAAATATAGTATACGTAGTTTGTAGTATAAAAAGATAACACCACCCTGAAGGGGCAGAGAGTGCTTCTGGCTGCCTTGCTAGACAGACCTTGGCTGGGCAGAAAGAAAAATGTTTTAGATAGCAAATAATAAACAACCTTGAGACCGAAAAACTGAGGAGCTTTGGCTCATTCTTCAGACGCACGGGCTGAAAATAAGATCTCTCACACATCTCGGGGCAGCAAAAACCCACCAGACTCCGAGACTGCTGCATTTCAGAAGTCAAGCTTGGTCAAATGCCCAACAGATGCTGCAAGTGCCCAGCAAAGTGAGCTCCTTGCATCTGTGCCAGATGTCCTGTGTGCTTCTGCCTGAAGCTATCTCCAGATGAGGTCCCTCATCACCTTACAAATTTACAGCTCTTTTCACATCCCATTTTTTAATTAGTTTGCTTCAGATCTGCACTTCAGCAGTAAAGAAAGAGATTTAGAAGGTCTACTAGATCCATGTCTTTTTAACAGTGTGAAACCCCCTGGGGTGATTTTTCTATTTCATTGGAAGACCTGAACAAAAAGAAAATATCTATGTAGAGAATGATGATAGGATCACTTTTACCTCTGATCTGGAGTCTGGCATGGATTTAATTGCCATTCCTTCCTTTTTGCTGTTTTCTATATGTGGTAACATGGTGTTCATTGAAGTGTCTTATATGCATTCTTTTCAATTTCTACAATGACACAATTTCTGCAATTGTATATGAGTCTAACAAAATAAAAAAAAAGGGTTGGGAAAGCCAGTTTTCCCAAGTGAAAAGCACAGTGATTTTGATAAGTTATATACATTTTAAGTTGGAAAGTTCAAAAGAGAGCAAAGACCAAGACAGTTGCATTTCGGCATCTAGGTTGTTCAAATAGAGGGCAATAATATAGAACAAATGACAGTAGAAAATATTTTGATTCTGCACCTCTCATTTCCTAAAGAGATTGGCTACTAAAACTACCTAAGCTTTAGTATTACTTATAGAGTAAAAACATACATATTGTAAAGATAATATATTCAATTGCTTTATCAGACATATTCATCAACTATATGGATGTGAAATGTATTTTTCCATATGAGTTTTTCTCTTGGCAAAGAGCTATCTATGAATTTGCCAATATAAATTTAACCTCAGGGTTCTAAGAAAATTAGTATTAACTAGGAAAATTCTAAACTATTTAGGTTAACAAAGGTCTCTTATACCAAGATCTAATACAACATGAAGTAACAGTTGACTTTATATTTATGAGACAGACTGTAGACAAAGGGACCATTGCTTACCAATACCATAAAGAAAAATATAGAAGCATTTGATTATAAACTTCAATGAGATGTTTAAAATATGGGTTGAGTGGAGGCAGAAGCCTACATGAATCATCTGGTGTGGCTGACTTCCCCCTCTCCATTATATTTAAGCAGCTTTACTGTGCTTTTGAGATGGGAAAATACCAGGAATGTATGTAAATTCCAGACTTAGACTCCTGTCTCTCAAAATCTCTGGAGCTATTGACTCATTATCCAAGCCATTATCTTTCAGGCTTGTTTTCATGGAGGTTATTTTTAATACATGACTGGTTTAACAATACAAGATTTAAAGGCAGCATTGTTAAAGCAGCTGACCAAAGTTCTACTGATCAGCTTTACAGCTTTCCACATTACTGTGGGGCTGTTGTCTGATCTGTGTGGGGAAGGTGGCCAGCAACACTTGTGTATGGCACAGAGACTCCCATCACACCGTGTGAGCCCAGCCCTGGGAATGTCTGCCTCTCCCAAAGTGCAGGAGCGTTTATTTTATACAAGGCAATGAAGAATATGAAACAGACAGCCAGCATGTGAAAGTCCTTCATTTACTAAAGCCTTATAAATAAGAACACATAGCATTACACTCAGTCCTCCTTCAAATGAGTTTAAAACTTTTTTTTTTCAGTATGTATTTTTCCAATTAGTCTTTTTGAATGTTTTTTTTATGTTAGCATTTAAATCATATAAGAAACAGGAGATGCTGTATTTATTAAAACAACAGACTCAGAACAGAACAGCAAAGATTTCTTTTAATACTTCACCCAAAGAGTATTAATATATACAACATTTTGAATGTTTTATAAAGACTAAATGGTTAGTTTTAAAGACTCTTTTAAAAATAACCAAAGAGCTAGGGAATCTGTCTAGACTTTGTCTGGTCCCCATCTCAAGTGTGTGCCTTGGCCTTGCTAAAAGTCAATTGATCTTTTCACCTATCATTAGTTTCTTGATTTCCATGCAAAGAAAACACAGGTGTACTGCTCCAGAAAGTGCCATCATGACCCAAGCATCATATGGATGAACAGGGGACCAGGATGAAGGGGTAAGGGTGCAAAGACACATGACTTGCCTTTCTTGTTAAGGGGGACATTACTTAGTTGTGAGGTTGAAATTTTTCTTTTTTTTTTTTTTTT
>VXBI01006900.1:877597-946680 GCA_013397375.1 Toxostoma redivivum
TTTTTTTTTTTTTTTTTTTTTTGTGTAAAGACTTGTAATTATGACATTCCCTCCGAAATGTCTCTCTACCCTTCTTGTGGTGAGCTGTTTCTCTATTTCTTTAGTTACAGCTTTCTTTAGCTGTGGACTGGTGGAAGAGGCCATTATAAAGAATTGAGTTTTATGCCTTTAAGTAGTAATAGGAATGCAATAAAGCAGATGAGAGCAAGCCCTCTGTATCACAGGGTATGTTATTCATTCCAGGAAAATAAATGAAAAAAAAGGAGCTACACCAGTTTTTCTGACTTCTGGGAATACTCTGGGAAATCAGTTCATAGCATACTCACTAGCTTTGACCCTGCAAGCAGTATGGACATTTGGAGGGTATCAAAACCCAGGGAGTGTGTTGCCTTCCAGGTCCAGGAAGTTTTGGGTGAAGCAGATCAGCATCAATGTTCCCAATGCAATTAAAGCCCTAAAGAATGTTGTGTACATTCAACGAATCCAATAGGCCTCCATTTGAAATTAAAGTTATCTATCTCTTGAAGATCAGGGACTGGTAAGATTCTAGGTCTAGTTATAATTATGTTCTTTTGCATCCAGACCACATTCTTTCAAGAGATACAAATGAAATATATATCTTCATGCTCCCAGGTGGCTCTATTGGAAAAGAGTTCTTAGATTTATTCAGGCAGGATAATTTTGACTACTCTGTCAAAAAAAAAAAAAAAGTATTTTTTTCAGGTCAACTCTGTATTTCTTTGTGAAGAATAAAAGGTTTGACAAAAGACATATGAGAAAGAAATGGGGACATATCTCTTTTGAAGTACAAAAGCAGTATGTTTTGAAAGTCATGTTTGAGGCTGTTATTATGGCTGCTTGTGTATCTCCACAAATGAAGCCAGAATGCAGAGGAATGAGCATTAAAAATTGTCTTCAGAGCCCACTGTACTGAAGTGTTCCATTGTAGATGAAAATGAATCTGCTGTACTTGAAGCGACAACATGTAATTTTTTTTTAATTGCAGAATCAGATCACAAGTTTTTAAAACACTGCAACAATTGTATCCAATTTGGAGCCAATGAATTGCTATAAAAATTAAGTATGTACACAGCTATGCAAATGCTATTTTAAAATTAAGAACCTCAGACCAGTCTGCTGGCAAATAATATTCTGTGTGGCAGATAATGCTTTAACAGTTTGCTGTCTGCCTCCCAGTCTTGACTGCAACACTGTTCAACACTACTTTGAAGTAACAATACATGCAGTGAGCAAAGTCAGCACATTACTCATTCAGGCTTCTTTTTGTTCAAATTCTGTACCTTGCAATTATATTTTACTTTTTATGAGCTTTTATCACAATTACTATATTTTTCAAATGTGGAATTTTCCTCTATTTTTAAGTATCCTTTTTATCAACGTGGTTCTTCCATTATGATGAATTTCCCCTGTTTACTTAGTTTTCTGCATTGTTTGCTTTCCTTCTCCCTGTTTTCCTGCTGTGAAATGTTTTTACATTTCTCTGCATTTCAGTCCTTTGGATGGTTAGCTTGCAGCAACTGTAAACTCCAAGTGGTGCTTTTTGAGGGTATCCTCCCTACTGATGAGGTACAAACCAACAGTGCTTTGGAGGGGCTGCTTTCAGTATGGTGCAGCATTAAAGACCTTTCCCCTCGAAGGGCAGAAGTTTACTTTAAAAGGGGGAAGTGAAAAGTTAAGCAAGACCACTTTTTCTGTGAAGGAAGGAAAAATAAAGGCAAAGTGAGCCCACTGGTAGCATCCTGAGAGGAAAGCACACATAAAGCTGGCACATCAAAATTTTCCCAGGAAGCAGCTGCTTTGATAAAACATTTGTAAAGGTGTCAGTGTACGAGACAGAGTTCCCTCAGTGTTGACCCAAAGCAGGAAATAAATTCCCAGAGGAACAACGAGTTACAACAAACCTCACCACCTCCTGCTGGAAAAGCAATCTGCACATCTCTGAGCAGCACAAGCATGCAGGTGTATTCCAAGTACTCTGCTGGATGTTGCACATGATCACTGCCAGGGAAGGAGAGGAATAAGCAAATGTATAATAGATGTTAGTCATGCCTCAGTGCACCCTGGCCTTAGAGGCAGCAGTGGTGAGGCTGACTGCTGAATGTACAGCAGAGAAGGGGCTGTGGGTGCTGCACTTTTACAGGCTTAATCACTGTAAACGTTTCCCATACAATAAGAAATGGCCTGGCCAAATTCTTTATTAGCTTACAGCACTTTGAGATGAAGGTAGTTCGTTTGATGTCAGGAGAATTTTTATGATTTTTACCAAAATGAGAATCAATCTCTAACTCTTGCAAATACAAAAATAGAATAATGATGCTATTTATCCATTTATTTTTAGTAAATGCCATTATCCTGAGGGTTAAACTGAATTAATTCCATAAAGAAAGAGCTGCCATAAAGAGCCATTAAATGCCTTTGTGAAACTAGTAGCCAAAAAAGCAGCTGTTGCAATGGCTAGGATGCACATTTTGGGTTTTAACAAAGGTTGGAATCTAAGTTCTCTTTATTGTTTGGTATATCTGTATGGATGTGCCCTCATAAGGGGGAAGAGAGGTAGAAATCTGAGCAGCAAAACAATACAGCAGGACATTGAGAAAATGGAAGACAAAAATTCAGCCAGGTGTTGCAGCATGATACCAAAAAAAAAAAAAAAAAAAAAAAAAAGAAAGTGCTTTGAGGGAGATTTGGAAATGTGAACAAAGAAAACTCCTAACTCTGTCCTCCATCTCTCTCTCAAATCCTCCCTGCAATAACACAAATATTAGCTAACTGCCCAAAACAAAAATCAACTGCAATGATATAAATGTGGTCTATGTGATGGTTACTGCATTAACGTTATCAAAATCAGACAGGAGAATAAGAATCTGTTTAAAACTCATTGCTGAACACTAGGTTATTCACATTCTTGTTCTGCCTGGAAACATTTGCAAGAGAATATTTCAGACAGGAACAGCCCGATTCTATTAATAAAATTGCTGGCAAGATGTGAAAAAGCCCAAAGATTATGTGACTGCTCTGGTTAGGAGAGCTAAACAAACACTAGTTTAAGTAATTGCTTTGTATATAGAAAAACTCTCCTGAAAGAACAAGGATTAGCCCATTAAAAAATTAAATAAGCTACACCTAAATGAATGCTTATAAGGTCTATGGCATTGCAAATAAAGACACACTGTATGGGTCCATAGTTCCTATAGAGATGCATGTTAAATACACATTACCCTAAAACTCACAGATCATTCAAACACAGTTAAACTCAGGAAATTGAGGCTATAGATTTTGAAGTTAATCTTTTGGTGAACATGTCCAATAGGTGCACAGCTCCCCATATGAGTGATATTCTTACGAGCTCTCTGCTGGCACTGCTGGTGGTGTTAAAGCTCCTGCATGGTTTCCATTATAGACTCCTTTTCATCCAAGCACTATTTTCAATTTGACCATCAAAATTCACTCCAGAGCTGCAATCAGACAGGAACTAGTTATTCATTCTGTATGTCTGTGTTCCTGAAACCATCTTTTATTTTTAGAAAGAAATAGAGCAGTTTTCTGAACTGGGTGTTTTCCCTCAGCAGTAATAGTGAAATCTACTCCCAAGCCAAAGGTGTGTACCTCAGTCTCACTTTAGCCCCACTTGGAACAAGTCCTACAAACTATTATTCTAGACAGAGATTTACAAATGTAAGTACTGTCAATGAGGTAGATAGGTTTACTGATGCAGAAAAATTTATGTTTTCAGGGTCAGACCATAGGCTCAAGACATTTGTACTGGCCTGCCTTTTAATAAAAAAATAAAAAAACAGCTATCCTCACTTATCTGAGGACAAAAGTTCCTGAAAAGCAAACAATAAAAAATGTCCAATTTTAATTTTTTTTTAACTTTTTCATTGCCATCTAAATAACCTGTCACATTTTGTTTGGTTGGTTGGTTTTATTTGTTCTTGTTTGGAGGGGGGTTGGTTGGTTGGTTTGGAGCAGGGAACAATTTTCTCAGCTGCTCTGTCATGTGAAGAGGAGAGGATGTATTGGTGGGAAACCAGAGGCCTGAAACAACTTTAGAGGAGTTTTTTTTTCCTGTTTTATTAAGAAAATGTAATTTAACAAAGCCATTGCTCATTCAGATCCTGCCTTTGACAGAAAAACACATGCAGTCAGTGAATAATCATGTGTTTTCATCCCCACACTGACACAAGGTTCAAGCACTGTCCAGATCACTGAAAATCACCAGCAGGAGCAAGACAAAGCCCTTTGCATTTCAAGGCTCATATCTCTTTTCCCTCCTGTCCAGTCTAGAAAGGACATAATTGAATTTTGGAAAGAAAATATTCTTTATGTGTTATGCACATGAAAATGTATTGATGGCTTGGGTGTTGTTACAGGTTTGTATCAGTTTATTTTTTCACGTCTCATCACAGTAACTAATATTTCTGACCTTGTTTAATTGGCTACCTTGTTAGCCAGCCTGAGCAGGGTGTGCTGTTGGTGGATGTACAGAGGCACTCAGTTATGGCTTTAGACTCCATATGCTTCCTCTACAGTCACAAGAGAGCAATAAACACCTCAGCAAGGAAATTCAAAGCATCAGAGTTAAAGTAGACCCTTTAGTCAGCAGGGTCTCTCTGTAGACCCACAGGCTTCCTGGGATGAATCTTTGCTGACTACAGGAAGAGTTTGAACACTTAGCTCATGTACAGGCACACAGATATATCCATAAGCACAAGTGCCTTGGTGAATCTCCTCTGAATGAGTGAGGTAAAGTGGCATACCTCTCTCAGATCCCTCCCAAACTTGCAGTATATTGACATAAGGAAAGATTTTTCTCAGTTTAAGGAAAAGAAAACCCTACATTCTATCAATTCTGTAATCAGCTGTTTTATTGTAATCCTTTGTTACATAGAGGTTATGGTTTTAAGGCTCAAAGAAATCTTGGAAAGCAAAAAATTTTTAAAAGTGGGGAGAGATCAGTGCATGAGCTCATTTTCTCTTTATTACAAACCAGACTCAGGGGTAAAGATGTGCTTGTTCATCAATACAGAGTGTAAAGAAGTGAAAAGTTTAACATGACACATGAAGGAAGAGTTTTTTCTGGGGAGATGAACTTCTCTTTTATTTCTCATCTAAAACATCACCAGACACTTTCTTCAGAAATCAACTTTTCTTGGTATTTCTCAAAATCTGCCTGTTAACATTTCTTAGGGATAATTCCTTCAGCTTCTCTGTTGAAGGGAGTGATGCAACTCAGTCAGATACTTGGTGCTCAAACAACAGGGCTGGGAACTGACTGGAAGTGCTCAGGGCTTGTGTGCAGATCCATGGAGTGAAGCATTTCTGCCATGTATTGAAACACAGCCTCCATCCCAGATGCCATATAACCAATACTGGGACAACCTGGGGTTTGAAATATTGAGGCTTGTTGAGAACTACAGTATGTTAGAATGAGCACAGCATGGCACAGACATGGCTATATGATTTCTACAGGGGATATTAACTCAAAAGGAGCATTCCATTAAAGCAGCTACTTGGCTTCCCAACAGGAGCTTGCCCTCAGATTAATAAATAAGTATAATCTGTACATGTCACTGGTTTCACAGGACAGTCTGCCTGTGAAAACTACAAGATAAACTCTGTCATGGATGAAGAATATTTAGCAAATGTTATTAAATGTGCTCAAAAGATTTTTTTCTACCTATAATTATTTGAAATATAAAATTACCACATGCTTGATGTACAAAGAACATTAAAGAAAAATTTTAATATTCTTCAGGAGCTTTCCAAACTTGTCCACAATCCTTCAGATCTGAGATAAAAGACAGTCTGTACCTGCTGCCTCCACTAATAAATGATCTTCCATGTTGTAAACTCAGAACACAGAAAATATTAAACCTCATACTTAATGACATTGGCCTCCTTTTCAGTGTCAGATCCTCAGCTAGTATCAGCTGATGCTGGATTCATTAGCTTCTTTGAATGGCTTAAATTTACACCAGCTGAGGATCTGGCTCCTATTCTTGAAAATCCAAGCCAACACAAAAAGACTTTCCTCCTTGCCTCTTATAGGTTTTTGCAGTATTACAGCTACTAATCCCAGATGTAGCCTGTGCTGCTGACAGATGTCCTCAATAATTATATTGTTGGGTCTTCTGCTCACTGTGTTTAGCATGATACTGACATATGGCAGTGCTGCGACGATACTGGGGCACCGAGCCAATGTTGTCATTTCCTATTTACAAAGTAATATGTTTGGGAACCAACACGAATTCAAATAGAAAGGAGCTTTCTGATGAGGACCCCACAGTCAGTGCTGGTTAGTGGGAGGCTTAATATGTAAATGGAGAGATTAAGTGCTTTATTTTAATTAATCAATTACTTAATTAAAGGGGCAGGGCTGACAGCTGCATAATCACAGTTGAATCTTTGGAGGTTGAAACATTTTCTTTCTCTTTTCAGGCTTTCAACCTTCATGTCACCTTTCATTTCTTTCACCCCTTTTCCCACCCTAACGTCCTGCTGCTCCTTTTTCCACAGCAGCCACAAAATCAGTCTTGTCCTCAATATCCCTACTGCCCAGACATTGCCTTCTTGGCATAATTTCTGTTCTAGACTACATGACCTTATTTTCCACATAATTTCATGTACAGCTGTAGTTGTTTTCTGCCTGTCTTACCACTGTCGTGGTGGCTTTCCTGCTCCTTCATTTCTCTATTCTGCAGTGCCATGATTTTCCACAGGGATAATTTAGCTATACCCTTTTCTGTTTGATGCTCAAGGATTTTGTGCCTCTTCTGAATTCCATTCCATAAGGGACTATCTAGAGTTCCTCTTCTGATATTTCTGGTTAGAAAACAATTGAGCCTTGAAGCTAGTTTCAGTTTACAGCAGGTGTGAGTGCTCAACTCAGGTGTCTCATCAATCTCTTTTATTTACAGATTATACAAAGTTCTGTCCAACTGAATTTAGGATGAAGCAAACAAGAGGAGACTTTTTTCCTGTCAGAAGATTTTCATGCCTTTTTCAGCCAGCACTTTACTCCCCAGAAAATCATTCTTGATAAGCTCTCTTTTATTTGTTTCGAGAACCAGGCTATCAACACTTGTTTAAAGAGTGACCAGTATTTCTCTCCTAAATGCTGTTTTTCCCACCTCAGTGTCCTGGGCATAAATACATCTCTCCTAAGCCAGTATTCCTCTAAATCCTTTGTCAGCCTGAACATCACAAGGGCACTGGTTTTGATGCATGTACTTTACATGAGGTTTTCTACAGATTTGGCCACCTGTTTGCAAGATGTTTAACTTCATATTGTCCAAAAAATCTTATAGGTTTCTGGTTGCGAGGCTCAGCTCAGACCATAATTCTGAAACAAAATGTCCAGAGGCAAAGACTCAAGTAGGACAGGTCTTAGAGAAGGACCCCTTGCAATCAGATATTATTCTCCATTGCAGCAGGTTTGTGACTCACAACTACTGACAGTGTAGAAACTTTTGTGGAACAGAACATTCTTACCTTGTATCACATATGTTGTTTTATCTCCAGCTCAGGTTTAAAGACAGACACAACACAGAAGGCTTTCTGTGTCTCAGGTCTTTTCTTGAGAGAGCAACACAGAACTTCACACCAGCCTTTTATAAGGAAGGTGATGCTCAAATGGAGACAAGGGCATGGTTTGAGTCAGAGGTTCTGCAGCCCACAAGCCACTTGCAACCTGTGTTTTGTATGCAAAGAGACAGATTAATTCAACCACTTTTGACAGAATAAACCAACTATGAAAGCTGTACTAATATAGATTTTTTCTGTTGTGCTGGTGCCAGCATGAATAACTGGGCACTCAGGGCCTGACGTTGGCAGCCAATTAGAAGATTGAGCAGCCTGTCTTGCTGAGTTATTAACTAGGCTGCCTGGCTTTAGTCCAGAAAATCCTACATACCAGACTCCAGCTGGTTCTCTTGAATCCTGTCTCATTCCAACAGCAAATCTGCTGTCAGAACACCATACCTAGATCAAAGAGTCTGAGTTTCATCCACTTATTTTTCAGGTCAATCAACCACACCAGTTGAAACTAGAACTTTAAAAGTCTGACAGTCCACCCTGGAGAGCACAGGTAGCATAGATCCTTCAGTGACCACCACAGAGCAGGAGACTATTGCTCTTGTGCTGTCCAGATTTGTGCCCAGACAGATTAGAGAAGCCTAGGTGTATTACTGGGGCCCTGGCTGGTTGGTGCATGTGTGGTTAGCAGGAGAGAGAGCACCTAAATCAAGAGACAAACTTATAGACCTGAAAATGTGAAAAGAGATACTTTCTGCCACATCCACAGAGTCAAAAACACAATGAGTAAAGGACGTGGGACAAGAAGGAAAGATGGAGGAGCAGTGAAAAAGACCACATAGGTTGGGCTGCCACAAGCAGCTGTACCAAACTGAACTGGCAAATCTGAGGGCCAAGTGTTGCTCACAGAACTGGGGGCATGTAGAAAGCAAATTAACAAGTGTTAATGAAATATGGCTTACTTCAGCAGAGATTCACCACTGTCAGTCTGCTGAATCGCCAGTCCTCCCAAATATTAACAGTTCTCTCCTGGAGTTTATACACTTGTGAGGAATCATCCCCCTGGAATGCCATGTGCCTCTGCGTATATGTGTGTTCAGGCTGAGAACACAGCTGAAAAGTGGCACTTTGACTCCATTGTTCATATGGAATCAACTTTGGAATCCAAACAATCTCCAAAGTTTGGTAATGACAGTCAGGTGTATCCTTCCCACTCAAGCATGAATTTAGCAATGATAGTGATCTTTACCTTACTTGAAATTTTGTACTATGTCAGGTATTTCCAGCTCCCTCTATTGAATACCCAGTACTGATTTCAATGTGCAATACCTAGATTGCCACAGATACTATTCTTTTACCCCAAAGTCCTACCAGCCATGGTCTGTGGATTAAAGGTTGGTTGAGCATTTAAGTGAATCAAAAACTATAATTGAATGAAACATTGATATGAAAGCCATAGTCCAAGGCACATTCAATGTTAGGCAGAAAATCAAGAATATCTCAATGACTACTTTGATGTCTGCTCACTTGTTAAGTTCATTATCATGGAGAACCCACACACTATGACTAAGAAATTTTGTTAGCTTGTAATTCATGAAGATGCATTACAAACTGAACTGTGAAGAAATTTTTTGTTTAGGATCTTCTTTGCTTTTGCTTAAGAGAGCACTACATAAGCTGGGGGAGAGCTGACTGAGAGGAGACAATTGGTGCTCAGGAATGGGTTGGGCATTGTTCAGTGGATGGTGTCATGCATCACTTGCTTTTCTTGGATTTTAGTTCTCTCTCCATCTCCCTTTTATTAGTAGTTTCAGTGTATTTTACCTTTTATCAATTATTATACTGTTCTTATCTCAATCCAGGGGTTTTACTTTTTATTTCCTGATTCTCCTCCTCATTCCACTGGGGAAGGGGGAGAGATTGAATGAGTGCCTGCACAGTACTTAGTTGCTGGCTGGAATTAAACCACGATACCCTGTCTTGTGCTCCTTACAAGGCACTTCCACCAGTTTAATGGCTCCTTCCAACTTCCTCCAGTGGTTCCACACCATCAGGGGAGCCAAAGTAACTACAGCCTTTGAAACTATCAAGTTAACTTGAAATGTGCAGAGAAAAATCATGCAGATGTGTCTTTTTATCTCTGTAATATGTGAGGGATGGCAAACATTGAGGGGCTTTTCTTCACCCCCCATGCCCTTTATTCTTATGCCCGCTTACTCTGTGGATCTAAAGTCCACAGTGTCTTTAAAGTAAAGCTCCTTTTTGACAGAACAGGCATGTGGCCTAGTGAGATTTGCCCTCTGTGATGGAGGCAATCTTCCCTCTGCAGGCTGCACCAGGACAAACTGCCTGGGAAGAACTGGAATCCCTTCTGCTAATGATGTAACTCCCTAGACTTCAGTGACAGCAAAGAATTTGGCTACATCATTTTTTATGATGTAGTGGTTAAAATCCCTGTTATTATCATATGAAGAAATCAGTTTAAAGCACTGCTTCTTTGGCAAAGTCCTGAGCCCTCTGGATCTGATATTTCTAGGGCTTAGTATGTGGGCTGGTTACCATGCAACCGGACCTTTTGTTTGTTTTGGAAATACAAGATTTCTTTTTTCAGTGCATAGATTGTATGAAATTGCCAAGTGTAATAAAGGAAACCTGACACAATAAATAAAAAATTATCCCAGCACATATATTCCTTTTATGAACCTGAAATAAAGGTATAAAGTAGGAAATGTCTATGGACAATACTGCCCTACGATCATCCCCCTACTTTCATGTCCTTTTCAGAAAGCACAAATTAATAGATTAAATATGCTATTATTATAACATCTAAACTATTTTTTCTTTTAAAAATTGCTATTTTCAGAAAAAAATCTAGTTTACTGTCTAACAGCATATTGATAGTGAACTCTTATTTCTTCCCCTAGTACACAGAGGAAGGCATAAAGGCAATCATTGAAATTTTAACATACTGTATGTATGAAGTACATTGGTAGCTAACACATCTTGATGACCTCTGTGTAGAACTCCATTCCAAGAAAGTCCTGTGATGCAACAGATGGTAATGTACCACCTCAAATCTAGACAATCTGGAGAAGGAGTGGAAAACACACATGGGAGAGGAGGGTGCTGACAGCAGCTGGCTGATTCTTCCAGATGGAAATAGAAATGTATCTTAAAAATGTTCACCTCTCTTTGTCTCGAATTTTGCCATCCAGTGTTTTCGTCTAATTGATGTTTGCTCCTCGGTTAAGCCAGAATGCAGATCTTTGCTATCCTGTGCTTGCAAGCAGCTACAAAACCAGGTATTTTACTACCAATGACCAGAACAGAAGAAAGCCTGTCTTAGCTTAATGGAAATTCAGATCTCTACTCAAGAGGATAAACACAAGCTTATAGGTACATTCACCACTCTTCAAGCAGTTCACATGGCAACCACAGTGAGGGACCAAAAATATAGCAAGTGAGACAAGGTGTAATATAATTTTCTATTCTGCTGCTGGGGATTGCTTCTGCATTTCCATTGAAACAGACAAACACACAAAAAAGGAAATTATGTACAGAGCAGAACCAGTTCTGTTGTCTTCCAACAGTGCTTAAATCACTGGACTATAAAATTATGCTTTATTTTGTCTGTTCTTTCTTTGGTCTCATGACTCTTACATCCTTTGCTGCAGAGTTGCCCATTTTCAAAAGCAAAGGAAAAAAAAAAGAGAGTTGCAGTTTTAAGTATGATATTTTAAATTAAATATACAAACCCATTAATGCTCTGGAACCTCTTTTTGTTGTGCTTCACAGTGAAATGCACCGTGATTTTTGTTTTATTCTGCACTTGGTGGTCTCAGAATATGTTAAATCTGACTTGGGTAGAACATACTCCTTAAGAAATGTATACATAAGAGACACCATACATTAAGAAAATTCCAATGTCTAAACAGATTCAGGGCTTTAGAACAGACTGATGTCTTGAATTTATAGATCTGTACTCTGTTTCAGTAACAAAAGTGGTATTTTGGGGTTTTCACCATAAACTCATTTTCAAACCATGAGAAGTATGAAATGTTATTTCATACATATTGCATGTATGTATGGCCTTAAATATGGTATCTTGGTTTTGGCAGAGCTGAGGATCTTCTCCTGGGTGTCATTAGAATTTTCTGTCACATTGCATGTCAGAAAAAGAATTTTTTTTCATTTAGTTCTTAAATGAAAATTTAGGGATTTTTAATGCTCAGAATGCAAAGTGGACATTTTTCCTCAAAGCCCCTAGTTCCCAAATGCTCAGGAAGTGCCAGTGATGTTTTATACCCACTGACACTCTGACTCCAGATAGCCAGCTCACTGCTTTCAGAGCTTAAAATGACCATTTAGGCATTTAACCTTAGACATACAGCTTCAGGTCTTAACTATTCAGTACTCATCTCCATAAAAGAAACACCTCCCTCAGGAAGATTTCACATGTTATCAGGTCTGGTTTTCATTTAATCAACAAGTAGCATAGCAACTGCCTTGTCTCTTATTAGCTGTGAGAGCCTAAGTAGATACTTCAAAGCCCCTCTTGAAATTATAATGAAAAACAATTTCTGGCTGAGAACAGTAGAATCATTTGCTTTATGTTCCCACGGCACCAGAGAAGACAGAAGAGCACAATGAAGCTGAAGAGTAATGTGTTGACAGAGAGAGAGAGGCTGAAGGCTATAAAGACATGTAAAACAATAAACAGTATATGTCATGGCAACAAAATATTTCAGAGGAAAAAGCAGTTCAGGAAAACATTCTGCTTTGCAGCCTTACAGTTTGCTTTTTTCAGATTCTATTTGTTGCAGTAAAATTATACTGGGTGTCCCTTAAGTTTCCATTGTAGGAAATGGCCAGCAATCAAACTGTATTGTTGCCCAAAAGGCTACCTGAAATGGTTATTTAAATGTCCAAACATATTTTTGCAGAAGAACCTTTATTACTGCAGGTGTTTAAGTCCCTTTTTTTTTTTTTTTTTTGCTTACACATTAGTGTTTTATTCATTCTGCAAGAATTGCACTGATTTTGTGGTCAGAATTTTCATATTTTCTTCTCCTTATTCCTGTTTATGTTTATTGTGATATTGCAGAAACACAGAGGGAAAAGATAGCCTAAAGCCAAGCTAGAGAGTCCATCTCTCTAAAGCTGAGTCTCTCCTGAGAATACAGGGAGGAGAGGAGAATAAGTAATCATGTAATCCATGTAATCCAACTTCTTGTTTTGCTGCACCAGATATTTGGCTGGGCATGTGATGTCATTGCTCACAGATAAAGCAGGTTTATGCTCCATCCTCTAACCAGGACTCACCAGATACCAAAACAGGCCCTTGCAGACCTGGCTGCAGCATCTGAGAAAGAAAACGCTGTGATAACTTCAGGAGAATTGGGATGACACAAAAGAAGACCTAGAGACACCAGTACTGAGTCCATCAATCCTGCTGAATGAAACACTGAAATTGTAGCAATGGCCAATTCACATCCATGAGACATTACTGCAGCACCTCCACTAACTATAGAAACTGGTGTTTAGTCCTTCCCGTGCCCACAGAATCGGTATATTTTGCCTTTCTTACATTCCTGTCATATTCAGCCTTTCAGCATTATTCATTACTGAGCCTACACTTCACTTTTCTCCTGTATGCTTCACTTCTCCAAATAGCTGAGAAACATTTCATTTTTCAGTGGCTCAGGCAGTGGAGGAAAAAAGAGCTTCTATAGATTTTTACATAGCTAATAAAGATGTATAAACTCTGTGTAGAAATAAGCACATCTATGCCTTTTCCCTCAGTCTTTAAGCACACAGTGCACAAACTGATGGTCCACTTCTATCCAATGGCTAATTACTCCTCCCATAATGAACTCATTTACTTACTTATATCATGAACAGATGTATTTACACAGTTGCAGATTGAGGCAACTCTGCATGGACCTCACATTCCCCAGGTAGATATGTTACTTTTTTCAGATTTGAAATTAGATTCTGCATTTCCACAATAAACAGATCAAAACAGGCCATCAGTTAGTTAGGAAGTATGTTAAATAATTATTAACACTCTTTTTAGTACCCTTGGTAATGTAAGTCTGTAAAGTTTATTAATTTATGTGGGCCTCATTATTTAATGTATGCTACTTTCCAAATTCTTAAATTTAGCCCTTTTCATACCCAGACAAAAATTTATTCTTTTTTCCCCTCCCAAGCACTACCACTTTTGATGCATTATTCCTATATTTCGCTCACAAAATTCTATATAAAATTTCACTAGCATTTTTCTTTCTTTCTTATATTTCTATTTGACAAGCTTGTTGCTGAAGCATTAGTTTCTGGGCTGATAACTGGTCAAGCTGTTCCCATGTCTGGAGCCAATCTGTAGGTCGGCCAGCTGGAGCAGTGACAGAAACACTGAACTGTGTTTCATCCTCCAGAGACCAGCCGCTGTCCTCTCAAAATGTGTTAATTCTTTTCCCGTGTTCTGCTGGACAGTGGCCCTTTACTTGACACCCTCTCCTTCATCTTCTGAGCTGGTAGTTCGTTTTTGGTTCTGCAATAGCTACATCTGAGTAGCAAAGCCCATAATAGGAATGTTCTATGACAAAATATTATTACAGTGCTTAAATAAATATTAAATGAATCAATCACATCACTTTTGGTAAAGTTTATGCATTCAGGACTACTGAAGTCTGCACATGTATGAAAAATCACAGCTGAAGCCTCTACTCTTTGTACTTGTGCATGCACCAAAGAGTTCTGCAAAGCTGAGTGTGATGCAGGCAGCTGGAGGCACAGAGGAAAAGCTGCCATCCTGCAGCTACACCACCTTTGGAGTTTAACGGTTCAAGCTAAAAATTCAGGGTTAATTCTTGCCCCAGGCAAGAAAGACAACAGTGCAGCATACAGTGCTTTATTGAGCACAGTGTGTCTACAGCTCCAGGCAATGAAGAAAAGCCTGTACAGAGGTGTCCAGATGAGGGTAGCTAGCAAAGACACTAGAATATGCTGATATTGTTCACTCCTGTAACTCAATCTGTATGTGAGTTTTTGCCAGAGTAACTCTTTAGAAAGTTACATCAATATAAGCTTGTGCTTATAGTAAAACATGAGTGGTGTTCCAACAGAATTGTTAAGGACTCTATTTTAGATAACCTCTGGAACAAGAAGCAGAGCACCTGATCCAATTCACACTGCAGGAACTAAGAAACACATTTGCTAAACACATCCTGAAGCAGCCTAAAGGTTTTCCTTTAAGGTTTTTCATCAAGAGCCAACACAGACTCTTTCTTAAAGCAGAGCAATTTAGTGTCCACATAAGTAACACAGTGTGACAAGGGTTAACATAACTCTAGGTCTATCAGAACGCTTTTATCTTCTACATGAAGTCTTTTGCATATTCCTCTCCTGTGATACATGAGGGTTTAGGGTTTGGTTTACCTGAGAAAAGTATTATGTGACCTCCTTTAGAGAGACTATTTAAATTACTCTCTTTCGTCTTTACCAATTTTGTCTCGTAGACTCATAGAATCATAGAATGGTTTGGTCTGGAAGGGACTTTAAAGATCATCCTGCTCCAACCTCCCCACCAGAGGCAGGGACAATTTCCACTAGATGAGGTTGATCAGGACCCCAACTAACCTGGCCTTAAACACTTCCAGGGATGGAGTAACACAGGTGTCTCCTCCATCTGTGTTTACTAACCTGGGGAAGACAGTCTGATAAGCACACAAAGAACCAGAAGCAATCCCCCACTGTTATGGGAGAGGCTATTTTGGCTGCTCTCCATCCTCCTGATCAGCAAGCCTTGGAATTTGGGTAGCAAACATACAACCTCCTTGATATTTCTCATCAAGCAGTGCCTCCAGCCTGTGACCACACAGTTGTTATTGAGTGTATTGGTTGGGATTGGCACTACAAAGCAAACATTATCCCAAAGGAGAATGCTTGTGATGTTGTGATGATGTTGTGATAACCCTTAGACAAAGCACTAGAGGACACAAGCTTTTCTGTAGTGACTGGTGTTGGGAGAAAGTGGCAATGTCATCTGTGTGATCTGAGTTTAAGTGATTCACATGCTGCCTTTGACTGTTAAAGCTAGATTCCCACCTTGTGTAGAAATAGCTGCTTAATGGAAGGACAACTGATCTGGTGTTCCAGTGCTAATTCCCACACATCTCCCTCTGCTGCATCCATTGGTTTCTGCCAACTTTCACTTTAGACTCGTCTTTTAAGACCTTTTAAAATGGGTCAGGCACAATCTTTTCATTTTGCATATGCATCACACACAACATAAGAGAGTCTGTGAAGCCCTATGATGCCTGCACTGCTCGAGCAGTGTGAGATGAAGCCAGGGCCCCAGATGACCCTGCTGCACAGATGTGTAGCCAGAGCTCCCATGTAAAACAGGATCCCTGCCTGGAGACCTTCTCCATTTGCCTTGAACAAGAGCTAGCCCATCAGGGACTTGGGGATCCAGTCTAAATTGACAAAAGAGACTTCAGGTCTTGAAGGTCACCTACTCTTCTGCTGACAGGCTAATCCTGCTCTCTCCTTATCCCAATTTCTTCCCAATTAATACATGTTCTCACACAGGTGCACTTAAAATAAATCAAGAATGTAAAAATTAATTTCAATTTCTTAGTCTTTGCAAACTCAAAACCATAGATTTCTGTGCTGACTGGTGACAGGACCCAAGTGAATGGCCTGAAGTTGGGTCAGGAGAGGTTTAAGTTGGATATTAGAAAAAGGTTCTTTATTTAGAGGGCACTGGGACAGGCTCCCCGGGGCAGTGGTTAGAGCACCAGCTGGACAGAGTCCAAGGAACATTTGGACAATGCTCTCAGGCACGTGGTGTGATTCTTAGGGTGTTCTGAGCAGTGGCAGCAGTTGGAGTTGATGATCCTTGCAGGTTCCTTTCAACTGAGCATATTCTGTGATTCTGTAAAATACATTGTTCTTGACAGACACCACTGTGATAGTGAGTGGGAGCAGAAAGAACTTATGGTATTCATGGGATCATAGAATGGTTTTGGCTGGAAGGGACTTAAAAGATCATTCAGTTCCAGCCCCGCTGCCATGACCAGGGACACTTTTTACTAGACCATGTTGCTCAAAGCCCCATCCAAACTGTTCTCAAAACTTCCTGGGATGGTGCATTCACAACTTCTCTGACAACCTGTTTCAGTGTCACACATCTCCAAAGGAAAGAAATTTTTCTTAATACTTTATCTAAACGTGCCCCCTTTCAATTTAAAGCCATTCCCCCATTGCAAAGCACCCTTGTCAAAAGTCCCTCTCCAGGTGTCCTGCAGCCCCTTTGGGTACTGGAAGGTGCAATAGGACCTCCCCAGAGCCTTCTGTTCTTCAGGCCAAACAGCCCCAGCCCTCTCTGCCTGTCTTCATAGGAGAGGTGCTCCAGCCCTCTGAGCATCTTTGCAGCCTACTCCAGACTATTTTTAAGTCAAGCCTTGCTTGTTAAAATTGATCAATGCTGTCAATTCTACATTTTTTTATCTCTTTGTCTGGGATTTGTAGGATATAATTCGAGTAGATTGTGTCAATCAGTGTCTTACACAAGCAACAGTTCAGATGTTCTCAAAGCAGCTATATCAGAGCCTTTTTATTTCATACATCATTTTGTCTAGAAGGAAGGAGGATACCACTTTCAATATTGCAGTCAATATTTTAAAATTTGTATTCAAATCATTAACAGGAGAGCATCTACATCCCCAAATAATTCATGATGGAAAATGAACACTGCCAGCAGCATGCTCCCCCCGTCTGCCCATCTTACAACAGTTCCTAAATGAAATTGTACTGAAGATGTGCAACTATACATCTAAAAAATACTCAGTAAGCTGTGATTTTAAGATCATTTTACCAAGAAAATATTTCAATATCACTCTTTCACTGTAAACTACTGTGATTTTCCAACTCAATAATCTTTAATTTAAAAATGACTAACAATATTTTTGTAAGATAGGATAAGTGATTCTACAGGAACTGAAGTCCAGAAGGGTTAGTTTCAGCAGTGGGCAGAAGGAGAGTTACAAGCATGTTAGGGTATTGACTACAGAATCTCTCTATAAAATTGAATTTAAAAGAGGGAGCCTTTTCTATGTTGAGAAATTTGGTCACTTGTAGTTGATCTCATTGTTCTCATTCTGCTGTTGAAATACAACCTCCCACACTACCTGGACTTACTCAGGGTCAGGACACTCTAATCCTTGATTCAAACTAGTTACAATACACATGTTTGCATCCTGGAGTCTCTGAGAGAACAACACATCTGGGAAATTTTAAGGATTCTTCTGGAAAGATCCACACATTCACAGGTTGTATAAGAGGCTGCTATTATTTCCCTGCAATACCTGGGATAGAGGGGACCTCAGTTGGATTAGAAGTCATTTATGTTGTTGCAGGAGGGACATTTTTTTATACCTGTGAGCTTAACATTACTGGCATTTCATTTTTCTCTTAGTCAGCTTTCAGTGGAGTTGATCTTGACTTAAGATAGGGGATGACCTCTCAAGATCATACCCTTTCCGTCATCTGAAAAGCATTAAGCGTGGGCAAAGACTTTTGCAATTGGCAGGCTTGTTGCCTGAGAGCAGAGCTCAGATTTGACTTTTAGTGAATTAGATTGTGAACTTCTTTTTCTTTACAGGTTCTTCTGTACATATTATGTACTTCGCCTATGAGATTTCAACCCTTTCTCCAAAATCAGTGTCAGCAAGCTAATTGTTCTGAGCAGTAAACAGAACAGAACCAGGTCTCTGTTCTTAAAAACAAGAATGAGAAAGTTATACAGTGCTTTTTTTCACCTAGGTCTCATGGAAATTGCCACCCCCTTTCACAAAATTACATGCTTCTAAAGGCACAGGCTTAGCTAAAGCTGGACATTCCTTGATAATTTCTTCCAGTGATGTGTATATAGGAACAATAATACATTTTAAGTCAAATGTGCATGTCTTCAACTTCCAGACATTGGTTCTTGTTACTTCCTTCCTCTTAGATTGAAGGGTTATTTAATACCCATTATGTTCTCCCTGTGAAAGTAGTGTGATTGTGATCAAGGGCAAAACTACATCATGCTGGCAGAGGCATCCAAGGCATCTGAGCTGTCTCAATTTATACAAACCAGCACAAGAGTGCAGAGAAGTGCAGCACAGACACCCCAGCTCTGACTGCACAGGGAAGAGCCAGGACCCAGAGAACAGCATAGCTGCATTTGTAGGTAGACTGCAATTACAGCTAATTAGCAGCACTTTTACCATGCTGAGACCTCACATTAGGTTGCTCCTTCATTTTTATCCCTAGGCCTTTTTCAGGGTCTTATTTATGAAAATATCATCTTGCCTCATTTTCTTACCTTATGTACTATTTTATCAATTTGCTTTTCTTTTTTCAGTTTTAATTACAAATGTTATCATAAGTGCTTTATTATTTACTTTCAGAAATAATCAGTGAAGTCGTTGAATGGTATCAAGTCTGCTACTGATCCCCATGAAACTCTGTTATAAGTATATTCAGCTGTTGATAATTTCCTGGAGACAATCTCTTTCTAAGATCTATCACTTAACCAGTCCTTAATTCATAAAACATTTGCTTTATTAATAGTATATGATGCCAATGTTTAAATCAGAACATGCTGTGCTGCCAAATTCAAATATTTTACAAAAATCAGATTACTCAAACAAGCTTGCAATTTCATCAGAGAATAAAGTGAGATTTCTTTGACATGATCTGCTTTTCATAAAACCATGTTGTCTGGAAATAATTTTATTTCTATCCTTTAATTATTTCTCAGCTGATTCTATTCCCAGCTTTTCTGTTATATTTTCTGGAACAGATGTCAGACTAATTGACCTACACTGAACTCCAGTCATCTCTTTTTGGGTTTTTTTTTGTTTGGTTTTTTTTTTTTTTTTTTAATATTGGCTCACTGTAAACTCAATTTCAGTCTTTTGGAATTTTCGTGGTGTTCCAGAATTTGTTAAAAATGAGGATTCAAGATTAAAGATTTCCTAGAGCAATTTGTGTGCAAAGCATCTGTTTCCACTGAATTAGAAGTGTTTAATTCTACTTAAAGTTGCTTTGTATTTTCCTCAGACCATGACAAGCCATAAAGAAATTTGTTGTTCTTATATGGTAGAAGTACAGCATATGTATTTTATTTCTAGGAATCCAGCTATTTTTATGAATTTTAACTATTCTATGTCTTCTAAAACAAATTTGATGATTTGTTTCCAACATTACGACACTGTTTTCCAACATCACTCTATCTTCAGATATACTTATATACCAGCATACATTACAAATCTAC
Organism: Toxostoma redivivum; assembly: GCA_013397375.1. Lineage (NCBI taxonomy): Eukaryota > Metazoa > Chordata > Aves > Passeriformes > Mimidae > Toxostoma > Toxostoma redivivum. Next base: position 897,483 of record VXBI01006900.1, read on the forward strand.
ATTTTATCATGCTAATATTTTTCCTCCATATTTTTGGTTTCTCACATTTTTTGAGTATTTTCTAGCATGCAAGCTAAATATGTATATAATTATATTTACATTTTTTTCCTAACTGCTTTCTTATTTCTTAATGTAATTATGTTTTATTTATAAACAATAGAGAGATTGGATGTACATTATTAGAAGGTTTAGGCATGTAAAAGGCTTTAAAGCAAAATGCATTTATCAGCCTAAATTTCCAATCCAATCCTTCCTCACTGTCAAACTGGTTTTGCCTTTATAAATTGAACTCTTCTGAAGACACTTTGAAGTAAATACTAAATAATATTTGAGACATATATTCTTCACCTTAAATACTGCAATCAGTGGTTTTTAAGCAGCATGTTTCCAGTTCAACACCATTCTTACCTTTATTCATCACTTAACACATCCTGTTACACCACTATGAAAGCTTGAAAGTGTAGAAAGAAGCTTCACTTTTCCCTGAAGAAATTGATCAGCAAAACTGACTTTTATGATTACATCAGTTTCTGTCCTGAAGACTAAAATGTTGTTCCCATTCCAGTGATGTGTGCCTCCTCGTTTCTCTACTAATTGTCCTAAACATGAACTGTCTTTGCACACGTTTACCATGACTGACTATACAGCTAAAAAAAAAGGGTAAATTTGGAAAACATATAGCAACATCTCAGGTAAAGAGCCATGAAAAGTGTCACAGAGAAAGAACATCAAAAACATCAGCCTGCATGCAAAGGCTTCAGGCTTCAGCCAAAGCCAATGAGTAGGGTAATTTGCAAAATATTACAATCGTTTGTAAGATGTTTAGATGAACTCATTGTCATCTGAGCATAAGCTTTGCAACACTCCTGCAAGACAGAATTGTTTCCATATTTAAGTGCTGTTTTTAGCTAATAGGAAACTTCAAGTGAATTGTTCAAGATCAAAAAAAAAAATGTGCAGAAGAGGAGGGATTTGAACCCTTTTCTCCAAAAACTTATGAGACATTAACTCATGGACTGAGCTTCCTTTCTGAAAAAAACTACAGCAGTTCTTTGGCTGAACAAGAAATGTACTTCCTGTGCAGTCAATTCAGCCCCCAGCATCTCTCAGATTTACTTTCTTCCAGCTCTGTTGTGCAGCTATTTACTCCTAAACCCAAACAGCAAATAGTGAAATGGGCAGGTCTGGAATGAACTTTGTGATTAAATGAATAACATAAATGCCAGACAGCTAACAAAACTTGCATCAGTCTACAATGACAATAAGGTCACAATAATCTATATTCCCATCTTCATCTTTCATTGTTCTAGTTAGGTTGTTTGTTTAAACCTCTTAACCTAATTACTGAAAATTCATTGTTCTCATTAGAGCCATTTGTTGCCGAACAAGAAAAAAAAGGGTTTTCTGACAGAGCTGGAAAACTCCCAAAGTATGTGGTTGGCTTCAGCACTTCTCTCATTCTTGCAAGCTTAGGCCAGCACAGAACATCTTTGTTTTGCAGTTGTCAAGGCTCTAACCAGTTGTTGGGGTCTTTGCACACTTGTCATCCTTTATGGACAATGTAAAATATATTGACAGCAACATGGGTATAATTCCCATAAGGGATTATTAAGGTAATTTTTCAGGAAATGGAAATACTGTGAATTGATGCTAGTGTAAAGATTTACAAGAAGAGAACACAAATAAAGGCTTCACTGTGTCAAATATCATTCTTGTATTTTGATAAACCTAACTAGATGTTGCCAAAGGACTTGCAAGAATTACAGCTTGCATTCCTGTCCATCTCATTCCAGTTCATTGGCCAGACTCATTTTCCACAGTACATCTATACTCATGACTGCCTTTTTGTACAAAATTAAGTTCATCTAAGAAGCTCATCCTCTACTTATTTGAAAATATGGGAAAAGTGAGGGTCTGTGTAAGCCTTTCTTCAGTCCCATCCTCAGGCTCTTATGTTTCATTTTTCAGTTGCAAGCCAGCTTTTACTATAGAATGTGGACACGGTCAGATAAAATTTCAGTAGTTGGCAGTGCAATTTTTATTTGTGTAACAGGTGCACTGGAAATATGTGGTGTAAACCCTTGGCAATGGTATTGGAGTGTCTTTTTTTGCATGTGACACAACTGAAAAAATGTGTACTTGTTCTTGTATACACTTTGAGAAGTCCTTTGTAAAGAAATCTGATTTTTCAGGATGACATCACAATTTCCTAAACTTGTTGGATTTCAAGAGCTCTGGGACATGTTCATTCAGACATACACGCCATATGTGAAAACCTGTTTCTAAAATACAGAATTGCTGTGTTCCCTGTGTTTGAACACAGAAATGACCTGGCGTCTCTATTTAGCAAGTTTGTGTTCTTTAAGCTCTTTTACTGAAGCTACATTTTGGACTCTACTTTGTCTCTATACTAATGAACTCATTGCATCTTATTCACAAGCAGAAATAGCACATCAAAAATTATCTGACACAAAATCTATCCTCATTGATTCAAATTTTATTTTAATGAGGTTTAAGCAGTTTAGCTAGGAAGTAATGTTTTAAGTAAGATCTTTATCTTAAGCCACTAGAGAGGAAAGGGAAGGGAAGGGAAAGAGGAGGGAAAAGAGAGAGAGGAGTTTATTGCAATTTCTGTTTTGTTTTACACTTTTGCCTGTTATCACTGAACAAGCAGGGCAAGGGTTTAAGAGTTAGAAAATCAAGTTTAACCTCTAGTACTGCCAGCTTGATGTTGTCTGTCCATAGGCAAGTTACTTCAGCTGTTTCTTCCCCTGATATTTGTCCATCTAAATTATGGACACTGCTCTTTCCAGCAGTATTTGACACAGAAATAGTGCCAAGGCCCACTCAATAGAATCATGTTATCCAGTGGGTCATGTGCACTCTATTTAATGTAAAATTACACCTGCCTGAAAATGGAAAGGTGCTTGTGCCAATTATTCCTGCCAGTTATTCCACTGGTAGAATATACCTAAAACACTATTTGTCATGAGATGTCTGGCATCAAAGCATCTTGCAATGTAAATACGGACTAAAAATATGCAGTAGATTATCTTTTTTACCTCTCCTTCTCTTTCTCCCTTCCCTTTGCCTCCACCTTGAGCTTAGTAGTAGACACAGTCCCTTACTTTCTACCCTTCAAAGCTTCTATTCTTCAGATCACAGGTCATAAACACAGATTTCTTTTCTGAATTTTTTCTTCTGCTGTAGTGAATAACCTGATCAGTTCTAACAGAAGCATTCCTTCTTGACACCATGATGAATCACAAATCCTTTAGATACAAAGGAGACTGAGTGAATTTCAGGGAGAGAATCTAGAGAATCTAACACTTCATCTTGTAAACAAGACCAACCCTTCAAGTGTTTAAACCAAATATATTAGAAAAAGTAAATTAGAGATCAGTTTAAATTAAGTATACCTATAGAATATTCTTTTATTTCCTTTGTAGGTAAAAGAAGCATTGACTACACTGAAGCATGTTGCTGAACTATTGTTATTTAAAAGTGTTAAAGATGAGAGATACAGAGATAGAATTCTTCAATATGATGAATTGAAGAAGAAATGAACTTAAATCCTACTTTCAGTGGATCAAGTGGATGACAGCATTTATTTCAATGGCTGAGATTTCACCTTCTATAGCAAACTCAGCAATTCTCTTTGCTTGCAAAGTGTTTGGATCAGGCCCCTAGGACATTGCAAAGACCAAAGCATTTTCCTCTTCAGAAGCTTTTCAGAAAGCCCTAGAAATAAAAACGACCTTTAGATTTGGATGTGCCTGTAGGGTGGATTCCACTGGGGCAGGCATGTCACCCCTTCTTCTTTCCTGGAGTTCAGGGGAATGGGAAAGAGATGATCACCTGAGCACATGCAAGTCTCTTCAATAATGAACCATATGCTTGCTAGTAAGCAAGCATAGTAATTATATTATATCCATCTGCAGCATTTTATATTTGAATTAACTGACCTTTATTAACATATTCTTAGATTAATTTTGCAACATATATTTTAAAACTTTTTTTTTTTTTTGCTAGATTTCCTGAGATTCAGTATTTTATTTTGAACAGTTATTTATTGCATCATGGAAACAATGTTTGGACCAGTAAATTAAATTTGAGCCATATCATTCTCTGCCACTGAGGTAAAAGGACAAAGTAAAACCTGAAATGAGAACATTGCACCCAGCATGAATACCCAAATGGAAGCAATTCACCCAAAGTGGCTCCTGGAATTGGCATTTGCCCTAAGAATTTAACACCACAGGTGATAAAGTTGCAGTTTCTGGAATGTCCAGTGGAGCTTTTCAATGTATATTAATATAAGACACAGCTGAAGAGCAGCAGGACTCAGCACATCCCGCTGAGGCCACCCAGCAAAACCCTCTGCCTCTTTTCTCTGCCTTCACCTGCAGGATTTGAAGGTGCTAGCAAATGTGGAAGAGGATGATGGCAGAGGACATAAGATAGATGCACCACTAGAGCCAGCCAAATGACTAATTTAAGTGGTTCTGTGATTAAACACGGGGTTGACAGCTGATCTCTGCAGCATGGGATGAGGTGTATTTAACACTCAGAGCTAATTTCACCAAGTAGGTGCAAATCCTCTCAGTTCTCTCTTCTGAGCTAATTCCCTGACTCTTGATTAATAAGACTTCGTGGAAATTAGACAAGCTTAGAGCATCAACAAAAACTGAAAATGCATTCTAGCCTCAAATCAATTGAATCAGCATCTTATCTACATTTCCTGCCTTTTACAAATGCCAGTATTTAGCTCACCACAGTGACTTCAGAGTGTCAGTATGTTTCACAATCCAATTAGTCATTCCCAAGTGAGGTATTGTAATTGATTATTTTTTGGTCTCCACTAGTGATAAAGGTAATGGATGTTTTTGCCAAGAGAATGGACTTCCTCTAAATATCTGCTTCTCCATGTCACTGCTCTGAAGTAAATGGTGAGGTGTATTTCTATAAATAGACAAGTAGCTGGCAAGAGGGGGGAAAAAAAAGAGAAGGGGAAAAAGGAGTAGAGAACCATACATTTCCTGACATTGCACTTTCAGGACGGTTTAATGACCACAAACGTACATTCTTGAACAACTCTTATCTTAGGGAGCATTGCAGGAAGCAGAGAGTAATTTGAATGCTAACAGATATTGCTTAACATACAAAAAGAAAATTAATCAAATGCCCCTGTACACTGTTCAAGGTTTCAGTTTGGGGGAATTGTTCCCAGAAAAGGCTGAAGTATCACCTCAGACTGAGAGCTGTGCCTTACAGCAAGAACTGATGTAACATCTTCCAGCAGCTGGTCTGCACTTGGAAAACAGAGCAAGCAACGCCTGAGAAAGGCAATCAGTCACCTGCATTTGTCACAGCTCTCTGAAGTCCCCAGTTATGGATATCATTAACTGAACACAGTTTCCCCGCATGCAGTGAGGGGCAGCACGCCAAGAGCAGGGGTAGAGTTACCTCCAAAAACACCCTGACTACCAGATTTTAGGGCCTTCCTCTTCATAACACTTCCTTTCACCACACAGAAAATACTTGCAGACCTAAGAAACATCCTGGATCACATTAAAACCCCATCACATAGAAACTCCTTGGGAAGAATGTTTTCCTCATGGAAGCCAAAACTGCTGATCCCTTGGCTTGGTGCCAGCACTGCGATGGAACAGGAACGGCTGGCATCTTGCCAGGAATATGCACATCTGTCAGTAGTGCCTATTCTTTTCCTGATATTCACATGAAGATGTTAAAGTAAGAAATTCCAGTATCCTAAGGTTTCAAAAACTTAAGTAATAGGGCTACTGTGGTCCCATCATTCCATTTAGTTGATTTTATGAAAGAATATCATGCATCCACATAATGGAATATGCTGCACTGTAGTCACCAAACCTGTCGGCTCTAACATAAATCAAGGACTTCTAGAACTGTACCTAGAGATGAAATATTTCAGAAAATTCTGATTATTTTTCTCGAAATTCTGTTAAAGCCCTGTGTGCCATTGCCCTTGGGTGACATAAAAGTGTGATGGAGGATTTTGCATATTGCAGTGCCTGTTTTCCAGGGCAAAAAGATATTAATCTGCAGACAAACTTTTTTGGGGATAGGCAGTTTTCTGAAATTTCTCAGCTATCTCAGTAAGTTACAGCTGTTCTCCTCTAGCCTGTCTTAAAATCTAGAGTGGTACTGTCATGTACTTCCAATATACTGCAGAATTTTACATTAAAAATGGATAAAGAGATTAATAATTTTTATGATTAGGAAAGTAACCTGAATCAAAAAGCCTTATATGTTAATATAAAATAGGATTTATTATAATTAGAGATGTAAAGGATTGATGAGGTACCATAAGGATAAGGTATAATTTTGGAAAAACATAAACTGTTGCTTTTCCTTGTAACCTGTATAAAGGGCCTGAGCATTTAGAGAACTTTAAGAATCTGGTAGTTAAAGTAGTTCATCTGATTCGAGCACGAGGATGACAGCTTAAGGGTTTTCCTTCTTCCATAGGTAAAGAGCACTACAAATTAAACATGAAGGGGTAGCTAACATCTCTATGAGTCCATTGTCATCATGGGAAATTGTATCTTGTTGTCCACGCTTGGCAAAGAGAATATGGAGCTCCAATCTGGGCTGGAAATAGACTGACTTCACTGGCCTCTTGTCCATTTGAGTTGACACCTTTTTTGTGTCAGCATTTCCTCCCTACTAATAGAGATGGGCACAGAGAAAGTATGCCTTTGCTTGGCTCTTCTCAAGACCACAGCTGCTTCCCCAGGATTTTCTACCTAGTGAAAATAAAATACTGTTACGTCCACGTCCGTAGCCGCTGTTTTATTACAAAATCTTATTGATTTTGATGGCTACTGATGCCAGTCTATTTCAAATGAGGATTGGGGTGTCACCAAAAAAATCTCTTAACTTTCAAACCTCCTTTCTCAACTGGAAATTATGTTCTTTGTTACATTATATATGGACAGGTTATAGTCCATATATTTTGAGTCATATTTTGCAACATTTTAAACCACACTCAAGTTTAGATACCTGATCAAAGTTGCTCATCAAGAAAGGCCCTTCTGCACATTAGTAATTTACATAGGCACTGTGAAGGACTGCCTATAATATGTCCTAAGAATAGCTGGCCTGAATGTCTGCCGACAGAGGTGCCTGCCTTTCTCTGTAGATAGTGATCATTTAAGCAATTCACACAGAGAGGAAAATCTGCAGTTTATAGAGACAGGAAAAAACACTTTATTGATAAAAGAAGGTCATAGCAAGCTTGCTCAGACAACTGGATTTAGTTTAGGGATGAAATACATATACTCCCAAACCAACTCACTGTCTTCATCAGCAAACATTGAGATACTGGAGGTGGTCTTCTTGGAAAAAGAAGACAAATAATGGAGTCGCAGACATTTTTTTTCCCCCTGTAAATATAAGAGGACTCTCTATTAAGCCTTCACTGATCCACAGCTGCCCTGTGATAGCTCAAAGTGCTCAGACATCAGAAAGGGAGCAGATGTGGCAGAGTCACTCAGCACTGAAATGGCACAATCCATGTTTGCCAAGCAGCAGTCAGGGACCACATACATCTGTTCCTCAGAGCTCAGCAGGCCAGCTGTGATGGAGAGAGATTAGCTCAAATGAAATGGAACATGAAAAGTCTGATGAAATTGCCACAAATAAAGGGTGGTTCCTGGAGAGACAATCAGCTCCATCTGCAACAGATCTAATGAAGATTGGGGTTTTTTTATGGATTTGTGCCTTGTGATTGAATTCTTTGGTGTGAGTACCAATTAAAACTCTTCCTGTGGCTGGGGCAGTCGTAATAGTTGTCTTCTGTGTGAATTCTCCAGTGGGTGGAGAGCACACTGCAACGTTGTGATCAGAGAAGGTCTGACTTGATTGGACCAGTGACACCTCTTTTTCCTGCTCAGCCACCTGTTCCTACAAAACAGGATATTTAATTCCTTCTAACTTCTGCTATCCTGGGTTGAAACTAGTTAAGTGATTCAGAGTTACTGGGATGTAGATGGACAGTATGGCAGACCCACGTGCACAGATTCCTGTGGAGTGTAATCTCACACAGGTTACTGCAGGGACCATCACATGGGCCTAGGAAATATCTCCTGGGTAATGCTGGCTTATGATTTAAATAACAAAAGCTGAAACATGTCTGTGTCAAGGTGATGATGTCTGCTGAGATGACAATGAGTACAGATGTGTTCTTGAAGACACACACCTTTTGACTTAAGAGTCAGTCCAGGCTTGTAGGTAGAGCACTGTGTGGGACAAAGGAAACATGAAATCTGACTTAATGCTTTATTTGGAAAAGTAGCTTCAGCTACAGCTCCTATTTGTAAAATAAAATAGTAATTCCTTCCATCCACATTGTTATCCTCTTCATTACTTCCACATCACATTTTCATGGTCCCTGTAAGTTGAGGAGTTCTTACCTCATATGATGATGATGATGAGAATGACTGTTGATTGCTAGTTATCCCACTTATGTGACCATGGAGCAGATATTTCAGGTGACAGCACTTTCATTTTTGGGAAGCAGAAGTCACCTTTAAGAGAAAGTCCACAGCTCTAATGTAAAGGTCTGCAAAATTAAAATGAATTTTCTTCATGCTCAGTTCTTCTTGGCAATGAGACAAGTGGATCAGTTTTTTGAACTACTTACTTAACTTTTATTTTTAGTAATCATCAAAGAGTGACAAGAAAATAGAAAAGATGGTGTTATATTTGGCACTACCCTGACTTCATTTCCTGACCTGGTCACAGCCTTTCTTTGTGACTTGAAATCTTGTACCATTTTTCACCCTGTTCTAACAGGGTCCTTGCAAACTACAGCTCCTTTCTCTTTTTAGGTGTAATGGCAAAAAAGCATAAAAGTCTATATAAACCCATGTAAACATTAAGTCAAGATTAATATAATTCCAGAGCTACTTAGTCACTCACAGAGATAGGATAAACAACTGAGTTCAGAAAAAAAGGCTAACTTTTTATAGACTACAGGAAACTATTTGCAGAATTCTTATTTTGTTCCATTATTTAAAACCAACAAAACAAACAAAAACATTTTTTCCCCCCCAAATCTTCCCACATCTAGAGATTTAAACATTAAACAGAACTTTTTTGTCAGGACAATTATTTGACATTGTGTTCAATGATTACATTAATTAAAATGCATTACCCCAGAACTATGGCAGTGGATTTTGTTATAATAGGACTCTCGGAACAAGACCATTTCTGAGATCCAGTCAAAGTGGTGATCTGGTTGCTGTCAGAGCTGGAATATAGATTGAAACCACTCTTCTCAGGTGGCAGTAGAGAATTGTCATGTATTTGTGGATTGTGTTCTTGAGAAATATTATGCCAAGAACACCCCCACTTGGTCAAGGAAAGAAATGGAGTCAGAGAAAGATTGCCACATCTGAAATATATTGCACAAAAATCCTATTATTTTGTGCTTATTTTTTGAAAGCTGCTGTCCATGAATGTCAGCATGAATGAACTTCTACAGATCATTGAGAGAAAAAATAAAGTTATAAATGTCAATTTTTAGTGTTTTGGTATGTTCACTGAAAATTTCCCATACAAACTACATATCTCAGACTGCAGTGAAAATACTCAAGCCAATTTGCTTGGCATCAGCACCCAGGCTTCTACAACATCATCCTAAGGAAGAACTAGTTTCTTTTGTTGTTATCAGAGAACATATTTTCTTATATAATAATCTCAACTCTACAGGAATTCTTGTGTCTACAGGAACTATATACTGTACACAGCTCAGACACAGTCATTGAAAGAATGCTGTGAATGTTAGCACTTTTTAAAATTTTAATTATTATTTGTTTCTTTCTTTTAGCAAGTTTTGCACAGCAAGTGTTGAACAGTCCAACCTACATACAGCCACACATGAAGCACAACATCAACACAAACATTTTTTCTGCAGCCACTGTCAGCTTTCTCAGAAGAGCAGAAAAGAAAACCAAAAATGCCTATTTTATTTGCTGTAGATAATCAACTTTGAATCATCCCTAATTAGCTTCCAACAAGATGTCTGGTTCCAGTCCAGAAGTTCTTAATTAGTCTCTCTAGCCATTGATTTCAAGGGGAGTTTTACCTGAATGAGGATTTTGAATGAGGTCATGAGGTGTGAGTGAGCCCTGAGGAAGAAAATGGAGCCTCATCCTCGTGCAGGTGTGCAGGTGAAATTTCAAGGAGCTTTACCCCTCTTTCTAATATTTTTAGTCCCCTCTAGGGAAAAAGCTGCAGTTTTAGCATGGCACTATAGGAATTTAGAAGCATCCAGACGGAGTTAAATGTGCCTCAGAAAAGGAAAAGAACCCAGGAAAACAGAGGGAAAAAATATAGGGGAAAGGAATCTACAATGAAGTTCACAAACAGCAAAACCAAACAGTAAAACAACAACAACAATATCAACAACAACATAATAATAACAATAACAATAATAATAATAAAGCAGCTTGTGGCAGAAGACTGGGAGGAAATTGTGAGCAGGATGTGAGGAGCTGAGGCAGAGAAACAGAGGTCAAACCAGCTTCCTGGGCCAGACCTTTGGGAAGTTTCTGTCCAAGCTCCCACATCTGAAATATATTGCCCAAAAAAAGCCTAGTCCTGAGAACATGTGGGTCTGTAAAAGTGTAGACAATGAACTGAGAAAAAGAATGACTTTACAGAAAGAATGTGGTGACATGTTGTGCTTCTGTGGTAAGATGAAGACCAAGATGTTGCAAAAAACACAATCCCCCCCTTCAATATTTAAAGTCTCACGGCATGCAGGTAAGTCGATTACCTAAAGTAAATCATCTCTCTGTAACAGCTATTAAAACATAATTTTATTAAAACTCTTGTATTAGTTTTCAGAAATGGATGAAGAATTTTGAATAAAAATGTCTGTGCATTTGCACCAAATTCCATACAAGACAGACTCTTGGATTAAAAAAACATAGCCAAGAAAATAGGAAAACTTCTAAACAACTGAAATTAGTTTCCTGTATGCAGAAATTCTGCTAACCTTAGTACCTAATAACCTTAACAATACCCTTAATATGGGTCCCTCTCTAAGACTAAAAAATGAATGGAAAGATCTGGCAGACTGTGTGCATGTAAGAGTAGATAGATGATGAAGGTCAGTAAACACAATTGCAGCAATCAATAGGTGTGTATTGGCTTTGTAATTATCTTCCTATTAATGCTAAATCAGCTAAGGTATATTTCAGACATCTGTTATAATTTAAAGGATTGCCAATAATTCTTATCTTATTGAAAAATAGATTACTCCTTATTGGAAAGGCCATAAAGCAAACCTGAAAATCTTTATCTATGGAGTTTGTCTCACAGTGCATGGAGTCATCAATAAAACATCTCGTGGTCCACTCACTGCTGCTGAGGACTATTAAAAGTAGGAGATGTTGATAATTTTCTGTCCTAAAATACCCTAACACATGTTTTAATGGTGGTATTGCTTTTGCATCGTATCTCACTGCTTTAGGACATGTCAGTTCATCACCCAGCTGACCTATCCAGCATTCCTGGCATACCTCCAGTAAAGTGCCATGAGCTGATATCCATAAAAATCCACTTTAGCTGACAGAAGGCATATAATATCCTGAGCTTAATTGCCTGTTTTTAAAAATCTGCTTTGTAAAAACTTATTTTTGCCTGCCACCCCACCTTCCCCCCAGCACAGGGGTTTTTTATGCTTCAAGGAGCTGCTTGCACCTTCCCTTCTAGCCAAACAATCTGAGGGAGGAGAAGGCATTGGTTAAATATCTCACAACACAAATGTTAACTCTCACAAATCACCTGTGAGGGGAAGAGTCTGCCTTTCCACACTCTTACATATTCTGTGCATGCTGCAATTTCTCTCCTATGCAGCCCTGGCAGTTTTCTCAGGATTATGTGATTTACATTCTGCACAGGCCTGTGTGGATCCATACAGCTCAGCAGGAGTGATTTTTACAGATTTACTGCAGCAGCCATAGGCCAGGGCAGGATTTGAATGTTTTTCTTACTTAGATATGATGCACAGCAAAATCTCAAGGGCAGAACACCCTCCAGATGCTGCAGGCTTAAACTCTTGGAAAAATCATACCAGTCCAAGGTGGAAGGTCCTTCCCAAAGTACAATCCCTGCCTAAGACTTTTTAAAGGAGCTAAAGAAAACAGAGAGCTCTGACACAGGATCAAGTTCGTGAATATTAATGAGTTACCTGGCATCAGCTGAACCACAGCAGCTCCTGTGTGCTCAATCGCAGCCCATTGCTGCCACCAAGGATAACACACAAGTATTACCTTTTCCACTGAGGCTGCTGTGACTCCTGTTAACCATATTTGATACAAACCAAATGCACACACAAAATGTGAGCTACTGACAGGCACTAAGACATGAAACTCTGGTCACAGGGGATTCAGGGAAATCACGTTCATCAAAGCTGTTCATGCATTTCTGAAATGCAAAGTCAATTGTCAGTTTCATAGAAAAAGCACTAGCAAACATCTCCTGAGTTTAAAAAGACATCCTTCAGCTGTCAGGAGAACTGCTTCAATAAATGCTGAGCTCTACTTTCAGTAGCTCTGCTCTAAGCTCTGTCTCCACCCAAGGAGCTTGTATATCACACCAAAAGATCTTGTTTCTCAGTCTGTTCTTCTATTCAATATGTAGCACAACAAAGCTTTCAAACAATATCAAGTTTATGCACACAAAGAAGTCTTGAAAAGTGGCTTTTCTGGGGTTTGGGGGATGACTTGGATTTGTTGGGGTGTGGGGGTTTCTTTGTGTGGTTTTTTGATTTTTTTTTTTTTTTTGGCTTCTACAGAAAATGGTATGTGGACTCTATCCACAATAAGTATTTTGATTTTAGATAACACCAGCCAGCTGGGAACAGGGAGTGTGAATACTACAAGGTAATTGGCATTTTGTGTAATCTCAGGGGGCAGAAGCCACTGAACACTCCTAAAATGGTATTGCTAAGGAGGAAAATATGCTATGCTACAGTGATCATCAAAAGTTTATGAACAAAAATACTAGGAGAGGGGAAGTTTCAATGGGCCACCAGGTGTAAGAAATACTGTATCCTTGCTTTCAAAATTCCTTCCCTGAAATACATTTCATGGATGGCACTTTAATGAGACTTGGAGCTGTTAATATTTGTTCTTATTTTGGTATTTTGCAGCTGCAATTCATCCTCACTGTTCTAAGGGAATGGAGTCTTTGAAGGGCCAAGAGATGTAAAATCTCACCTTGGGGTTAATTCAAGCTAGCAGCATACAAATATAAGAATATAGTGCATGTGTTTCTGACACCTGTGCATCCAGACCTCCTGTGCACTGACAAAAAATACCTTTGATTAGGTTAGTTGCACTGAGAAAACCTGCAGTGTAGAAGTCTCTTTGCAAGTCCATTCTTTCCTAGTTCTTGTAAAACTGATTAAAAGTGCATCATGTTCCCTTATTACATATACATTACTTGCATTCTGTCAAGTTTATTGATTGTTTCCCACTAAAATCTGATTTTTCCAACAACTTCTAAATGAAAATTCTAAGTGTGATTTCAAAAAGCATGTGATTAAGTGAATTTTGTGCAAACCAAAGTCACTGGAAAAACTCCAGAAAGAGGAATGTCAAAGGTAGCAGGTTTTCAGAGAAATAATAAAAAAAAAACAATCCATAGAATCACTAACCAAGAACTCCTTTGCCCATTATTGCAAAATGACTTAAAATGAGACAGAAGCCCCGTTTTGATTGGTGACAAAATAATAGTAAGAGGCTAATGTTAGTGTGAAAAAGACATTTTTTTATTTTCATAGCATTTAAATTCCATTTCAGTTACCATACCATACTGGTGATATGCAGGAGTAATATTGATTGAAACCATGATTGTATTTTATTTCCAGAACTCTTAGCCCTCTGAAAAATTTATGCTTTGCCATACAGGATAGTTCAAGACCTTGTAAGAATGCACGAATTTTGCAAATAGCCTTCACTTTTTGTACATTGTTGTATCAATGGACCTTTTGCAGCCTCACTTTCTCCTCTTCATGTGAGATCCTTGGAGAGAGGAATCCTGGGAGCACAAAAGAGACAAAGCCCTGTCCTTGGGCTCCCAAGTCAATCAGCATGAGCTGGCTGTATCCACAGGATTGAGCTCTTACTCTTAGCATCATTGGATAGTTTGAAAGGCATTTTTAAATGTAATCTAGTCCAACCCCCCTGCAAATGGGCATCTTCCACTAGATCAGCTAGCTCAGAGCCCTGTCCAACAGGACCTTGGATGTTTACAAGGATGGGGCATCTACAACCTCTCTGGGTAACCTGTTTCATTGTTCCACCTTCCTCATCCTTCTAGCTAGCCTGAATCTACACTGTTTTAAAATCATTACCCCTTGTTCTGCTGCTACAGACCCTACTAAAAAGTCTTGTCCCCATCTTTCTCATCACCCCCCTTTATATATTGAAAGGCTGTATTAAGCTCTCCCCAAAGCCTTCTCTTCTGAAGAATCCAACGCTCTCAGTCTGTCCTCACAAGACAGTGCTCCGTCCCTCTGATCATCTTGGTGGCCTCCTCTGGTCCAGCTCCGACAGCTCCATGTCCTTCCTGTGCTGGGACCCAGAGCTGGATGCAGCTCTGCAGGTGGGGTCTCAGCAGAGCAGAGGGGCAGAATCCCCTCCCTCCCCTGCTGCCCACACTGCTTTGGATGCAGCCCAGGGCACTTTTGGCTTTCTGGGCTGCAAGGGCACATGGCTGGGTCATGTCCATCCTCTCACCACAGCACCCCCAAGTCCTTCTTGGCAGCGCTGCTCTCAATGAGCTCTTCTCCCAGTCTCCACTGAGGGTGCATCTCATCCCAATGTTACCTATAAGGATATTAAACAGCAGTGATCCCAATGCAGATTCTGAGGGACATCACTCATCACCACTCTTGGTGCTTCCAGAACAGGTTGCCCATGTTCAGTTTGCTACTGGGACAAGGTGTTCCTTGTGGAATTGAAGATGCAGACTCTTGTCCCTGTAGTTCAGCGTTGAGACAAGACTCCTTACACTCGGCTAGCACATGTCAAATAGATAATTTAAAAATCCGTTATATGCTTAACGGATAGCAAAAAGCTCGCAGGGAGCTGTGTGCGGCTTTGCAGAGTCCACGCCGTCAGTGATCCCACCGCCGGGGGAGCGACTGCGGGCACAGCCGAGCTCGACCCGGAGCCTGGCCACGATGGGGAGGAAAACGCTCGGAGAGCCTGGCAAAGCTCCAGAACCGCACGGCAGGGACGGAACCGGGGGAAGGCAACGCAGCAGAACAGAACATCTGCCCCCAAACACTGCCTCACGGGCTCGGCAGGGCAGTCCCGGCTCTCCGGGACCCGCATCAGCGCCGGGGCGGGAGCAGCTCCAGCCGGGCCGGCCAGAGGGACAATAACCAGAGTGGAGCCTTTCATCCCGGGCAGGGCCCCGCCGGGTGTTGGATGAGCAGCATCACACACGGCTGTCCTGGCGCTGCCCGGCACCGAGCCACCGATCCCCGCCCTCGACAGCCCGGGATTCCAGCGGCTGGAGCGGGATCGTGCGGGACACGGCTGGGGGTGACAGTGACACTGCTGGGGGTTGTGACACTGCTGGGGTGACAGTGACACTGCTGGGGTGACACTGCTGGGGGTGACAGTGACACTACTGGGGGTGACAGTGCTGAGGGGTATGACACTGCTGGGGTGACAGTGCTGGGGTGTGTGACACTGCTGTGTCCATGTGTCACAGTGTTCTGTGTGTGTGCTGAGGGCACTCACGCCTGTGGACCTTTCACTGATCCATGTTCCTGGGTGTTGGCTGCCATCACCCCTCACACTCTTAGTCCCTGATGGCACTGGATGCCTTCTCATCCATTATGTACTCTTGTGCTTTGTGCTTGTAATTGCCATCAGATGTGACTACTGCACAAATAATATGTATTCCTCAAGGCTCACAGAGGGAGACATGTGGAGAGGAACAGGAGACCAAGAGGTCAATTTCTCCTGCTCCATCCATCACTGGACAGTAGAATCCAGTCTTTCACGAGTTGCAGCTCAAGAAGATTTTAGTCTGTGAACATATATATGATTCTTGTCCAAAAGGACAGAAACTATCTAACCTCCTTGGCAGGTTAAGACTTTGCAGTCTAGTTGCTTCCGTATGAGTAAATATCCACACCTCTACAGCAGCTTGTTTAACTCCCCAGTGACAGAATATTTAACTCTGTGATTCAATCACTTCCCTCAAAACTGTCTAAAATCACAGAATCACAGACTAATTAAGACTGAAAGGCACCATTGGAGGTCATGTCCTCCAACCTCTCTGCTCAAGCAGGGTTCCCTGGAGCACATAATTCAGAGTTGTGCCCAGGTAGCTTTGAATATCTCCAGTGAGGGAGATCCACAGCCTCTCTGGACAATCTGTTCCAGTGTGTGGTCACCTGCACAGTAAAGAATTTCTTCCTCATGTTGAGGAGGAACTTCCTGCACATCAGTTTCTGCCAATTGTCTCTTATTACTTGGCACCACCAAGGAGAGCCTGGTCCATCCTCTTGACACCCTCCCCTCAGATATTTACAGACATTGATGAGGTCTCCTCTCAATCTTGTCTGGGTTGAACAGGCCCAGCTCCCTCAGCTGTTCCTTCTAAGAGAGATCTTCCCCCCCCCCCCGATAATCTTTGTAGCCCTATTGATGCTCTGAAGTATCTAAATTTCTCTTAATATGTACTTCAAACTCATACTTACTAAGGAAAAAAACTGAAGCTTTAAAAATTCTGTTAGCACAGCAGTAGTACCACTTTTAATCTAAAAAAGATCTCTGATTAGCAAGCAGGAGCTACCCTGCAGTTTAACCTGGATTTTTTCATCCACTTTCTATTATATTTCAAATAATGAGACAAGAAGAGTCATGAATGATTAAGTACAAATATTATAAAAGAGATAATGTAATTAATTAGCCTTGGAAGTGAATAAGGACAGAATGGAAAAGAGGTGTTCTTCAAAAAGAGTTGAATTTAGTGGACAATTATGTGCACAAAATTGAGAATATTTCTAGGTGTTGTCATTAAAACAAGTCTAGAAATACCACATTCATGGCCTTTTTAATGCACCAGCATAAGGGTGTGCTTTCCCTGCAAACAAAACTATTGAGTACAGCAAATTTGGCAGGGGGGAAATTGTGCTTTAGGGAGAGGACTAAATGATCATCCTCAATGTGCACATAGGGTAGAGTAGTTGCACCTATAGAGGATCATTTAGAGACATGAAAAGAAGCTTGGGGAAGCAAGAAGAAATGGTCTGAACTTTCTCCTGATAGACCTTGCCCAATGTACCCAGTAACAGCCAATACACAAAGACTAATACTTTCAGTGAAACACGGCAAAACTGACAGAGAGGCCTCTGAGCCCAGAGTGCTACAGAGCTCACAGCTCACACATTCAAACTCCGGGTGAGCAACGAGGAATGCAGGCTGCTGCATGAGTAACAACACTGAGATGCTGAACCTTTCAGAAAGCAATCCTGAACAACAGCTACATGGACTGAAAGAGCAACAAGATTGAAAAGTTGAGGTGAAATGCTCAGGCTTTCAAAGTTAAAAGAGAAACTTGGTATCAACTTTCAGCTCCTAAATCGGGCAATTTCCTAACCTCACAAAGCACACAGACCTGCGCTTGCTGATTTCATGAAGCACTTCATATTGCTGATGGTCAGATTTTATTTAGATTTTGTCAGCATACAAACAGGCCATTTAAAAGCAGAGCAGTGAAGTCATTTTAGGCAGTGATACTTGCAATTTTTTTTTTTAAATTGAATTCAATACAGTATTAGAGAGACTCAAAAAATTCAAGTTCTGATTGGCATTGTATACCAAATGTTACCTCTCTTATTGAATAAACTAGCTGCAAGATGTATGGATTTACATTAAAAAAACCAACCAAACAAACTGTAATTCCCTTATTTCTGTAATTTGCAATAGATAATTTTAGACAGCTTGTTCTCAAACCATTGCTAGCATTTCCATGATGTTCAATGAATTTGGTTGATGCAAACACTTTCCTGTGCTCAGTTTAAGGCATGAACTGGTGTTATCCACAAATAATTTTCTGTGATACTCTGTAGAAAGTGAGAGTGATTCTAATTAATTAATAAGTGGTTTAAACCATTTGTATTTTACTGTGATTAGCTAATAGAGATAGTTTTGAGACACTGGTGAAGTTCCTTAACTGGTCCCTTAAAGTTCCTCCTGCACCCTTTAACTTGCTCACTTTCTGGTGCTGGATTTCTGCATTCCTGAGACCAGCTTTAATGAGGCTGTTGGGGTGCTGGTGCACAACTGTTCACAAGCACATAAGATTTTATTTGAAATCACAGGTGATCTTGACATTTCCATCAGGCACTTGTGTAAAATTGCTGAACCAGTCCAAAGAATTTGACTTAGATGAGAATAGAGCTAAACAGAAACCCTGCGAATACCTCTCTTCACTATGACTCAGAGAAGCACTGCTGGGCATAATCAAAATATTAAATTTCAATTAAAAACCCACTTGCTTTGTCATTCATATGTTCCTCATGGCTTTAATGAAACTATTGACATTGGGGAATTGTGCAACATTTATCTCATTTTCAGAGGAATGCTACCATATGGTGTAATATCATGCCATTAATGTTTGACTACCTGCACTGATGAAAGTTAGTTGTGCCACAGTACTTATTTTTAATCACTCTGATAATATGCTCCCATAAATTATAATACCTGGTCCTTTTGTGTACAGTCCCTGTCCATGTGTTGAAACTTCAACTTGTTCTTTATCATTCTTACTGATGAAAAACTTTGCTATGAGCAATTTTCTATACTGATATAATAGTTTTGGATTATTGAGATTGCCTAATGAGATTATAATCAGCTGTTAAATATTTCTGAAAGAAAATATACAGTACAGAATTTGGAAAACATCTGTATGTCATGATGAAACTAACTTCTAGAAGATTTTGTTGGAAATATTCTCAAGGAAGCCTTTACAGTTTTGCAAGAAATAATCCTGCACAATGCTAATAAAGCAGAATTAGTTCAGGTTGCTGCTGACAGCAAAAGGTTCTCCATTATTTCACCCTATCAGGCTTCCACACTCCTAAATTATTACAAGCAACCACTAGAAACAAGAAGAGGAACATGGGAAAAACTTTGAGAGAGAATTTGGGTTTTGGCCCCTTGGGATGATCATCCTAAACAGGGTCCCAGCTCAGTCAGCTGGGTGAAATTGCCACCAGTGAAGCACAATTCCAGACATGGGCAAAAATTCAGACTGGTTTCCTAGAAATTCTAAGTTTTGGAATGTTGGGACTTTGTTTTATTACTCAACACTGCAACAGCAGAATTTTAAAGGGAAGTTCATTTTTATGAAATTAATTTGGAAGTAAGCTGCTGTATAGTAGCATGCTTTACTCACTGGCATTCACAGGCAGGAGTTGACCTGGTTGTAGGGAACAGGGTTTTGCTAGTTTTTGGTATAATTTTCTGTTACATCTTCCTGTGATTATTGGGAGACCAGGGAAGAGGCTGAGCCTTTTACCACCATGTCCAGTTGATTGTGGTAAAAGACATTGTAATAAGTGTATACCAAAGCTCTGACCAGTGTTAAATGGTAATCGACCCAATTTACTTTTGTATTTGAAAAGGAGTGAATCTGTAGAGCAAAATTCCTGGTGCTGACATAATGTCCCCTGTATGTGCATTTTGGACACATTTACACAATCAATTTACCAGATCTATTCTGGTGACATGATATGAATGCTCATTAGAAACCAGAGCTGTGAAGTGAGCTTTTGGAGCACATCACGTGGTTTGTTATCAGGGCAAAGTAGTTTATCTGCGTGCTCCAAGACATTTCCATCACATAGGTCAGAGACCTGCTTCAAAAACTCCATTCCTCTGGATATAAATTAAAAAATTAAGGCAGATACACCCAAATATGTTGCTTAATTATTACCACAGGCCTGCTGTGTATGGATGCAAACTCTGCCATGTCACTCTCCCTCATCTCAGATCCAGGCATGAGCTGTTGCCTATGAAAAATAAGCCACAACAGTCCTACCCCCACCACACACATTTCATTTGATGGAGGAGGTAAATGCAACTCACATTTCTTCAACTTGATCTGCAGATTGGACATTAAAGAAGTGGGAAATATGTGTCTGATGACCTCAGGCTATGTCTGTGCTTGTAAATAACCATGCCAAAGATCACAGCTTGGGTCACACCTATAAATGTAAGATATCTCCAAAACCAGGGTCTTCTCAGGTAAAAGTCTTGTTTTCTTGTAGTGAAATTGCACATACATCTTACCCATCTCCCGATTTTTCTTGTTTAATTTTTTTTTTTTTGAGAGCTGAATAAAAAGTTTTATCAGAATCAGAGAAATCTATCTCTTCAAAAGCATGGCCCTGCATTTTTTTTTTCATGTGAATGACAAAGATTTCTGAATTTGTTGTCCACTCTGGCAGAGACTGGTGAAAGAGGATGTGATGATGAAATTGTATTCCTGTTTGGGAAGTCAGCATGGCATACCCATCCCTTATTTCACCATCTCCAAGAAGCAGAATGCAGAGTGCTGCAGCACCTACCACCTGACCTCAGAGACCAATGCATCCAAAATCCTCCATGCTCTGCACAAAATTAGTACAGCTAAAACCCATTCTGCAGGTTCTGTGTGTGTAGCTTTCCTGGCACTGATGAAGGTGCTGCTGATGTCCAGGGGTCCCAGTTATCAGAATTTCTAGTGTTGGTAGCTCTGTAGGTGCTGTTGACTATTGGGTAAAAATTACATTTTATCCTCAGCTCACACTGAAATCTTCTCTGTCTTCTATTTTTGCCTTTTTTAGTATAGTTATATAACTGAAGACCAAAAATAGGAGCCTGTATTTCTACACAGACAACATAGTTCCGAAGGGCTCAAGCATAAACTGTCCATATTTTGCCTCAAAATGCAGTGCTTAGTAAATTCACATCCTGTACTCAGATTAATTAGAGATACTCATTAAGTAGAGCTATTCTGATTTGTGCCAAATTGGGCGATGTTTTGATATGAAGAAAAAGTTCCTAAAAATTAGACACAGCATCATTGAACACTGATAAAGGAATATATTCCCCACAGTTGGCAGAGACAGTTTTTTAATTTAACATCTCTAAACATATAAAGCTCTGTCCAAGGATACCCTTAAAAGTGCAAAACAATACTTATCTTTAGAAATAATCAACTTAGCATGAACATTGTTGTAGACAAATCTGCCTATAAAAATAAAAAAAATCCAACAAAATAAACAAAAAAATCTATATTTATCCAAAAAAATTTACTTAAATGAATCTCTTAGAAGAAAAATAATCAATAATCAGTAGTTCACTGCCAGAAGCAAGATGTGTATCAAAAGATTTATGGGTGACAATTTCTTCAAGGAAAAAAGTAATGGCAAATGGACTAGAGAATGCTTCCAGTACATAGATAATAGCAATGAAGGAAGGACTGACAATGCAACAAAAAGGCTCAGGTACATCTTGCTATTGAAAAATGGTGCTGTTTTCCCTGCTTTCGCTTATGTACATTCATATAGGAGTTGACACCCATGGTATGTGGGAAGTGGCACGATACACCTGGCTCAGAATAGTGTGTCCTTTCAGCCCAGACTTTGTAAAGGCACCTTGCAATTGCACCCCTATTAACACTGAAAACCACAAACAGAGGTCAAAATTATGACAAGTGGGAAATTCACTGGAAATAGGATTAAATAGGATAAGAGTAAAGTACTGTACTTAAGAAATACAGATGTCCATTGTGGCTCACAAGATTGCACCTCCCCATTTGAAATTTGGGGGTTTTTTTATGTCCATGGTGACTTGTAAATACTCCATCTTGATCAGTTGTCTTCTGTGCTACCTGTGTAGGCTTGGGGTTGTCTTTCCAGTTTGGTTATGATTAAGTAGTAGGGCAAAACAGAGAGAAGGCTGTCCCAACGTCAACGAGCCAATACTAAACCTTCTGCCAACACTTACTGAACATAACACCTGTAGTAATCCCTGTGTTCTATAGAATTGTTTCACCTACAGTCTCCAGCTTCTACTTTTTTAAACAAGGCAGGAGACAAAACAAGCAAAAAATCTGCACTCCCAAGCAAAAACCACAACCTAAATGACATGGTTAGGTAATTTCATATCTCTCCTGTTGCATATCCAGAATTAAACCCAACACTGATATCTCCTCAGTTTTCAAGGAGACCTTACTCAGGTGGAACCTTGTTCACCAGAGATCTCAGCTGCCTTCTCTGGATATCATTCTATCTTTATACGAATTTGCTTTCATAGACAGGCACTCAAAAAGTGCACCCTTCTATGCTTCAACAGCATACAAGGCATATATAATTTCTATACTGCACTGCCTGTGTTACCTTCTCACTATGAATGGAGCAATATTATGTGTATCTAAGAGATGAGATTTCTCTTCTTAGGCTTTTACTAGAGGGATAATAATTTATTTTCCTAATACTTAGATTAAAGGAAAGGTTTGTTGGTTTTTTTTTTTGAAAATTGCCTTCTGAAGGGATTTAAACTAAAAGAATTACATAAAAATATAAATAATATGCAAAAGAAGAGACTTGGGCTCCTCAGCCATGTTTACACAGGCATCTGAGCAAGGAAACCCTTGTTCTGAGACGCACACACATCATTCTCCATGGAGTGTGGTTTGTAAAAAGCTGTATTGTTCCCTCTTCCAACTCACTCAGAGGCCTTTGTGTGGATTTTGCTGCTTTCCTCTCTTCTAGTCCTGTACACAGCCCATTTTTCTCCTTATATTCTTACTGCTGCTGTGTCCTGCTTCCTTCTTTGGCCTCTTCACAGGATGTAGCAGAGCTCAGATTCCTGCCTTTCAGCAGGAAGACCAGCCTGCAGACCACAGGAGCACACTGCAGGAGCAGCCCTGGCCAGGGACACCGAGCTCCTCTGAACAGATCCTGGGACTTGGCAGCTGAGCAAAGTGAGCCACAGGCTGGGAACTCCACGGCTCAACATTTAACCAGTGTCAGCCGTAACTCACATGTCCCTGTTTTACCCTACAGCCATATTGAAAAAAACAAAAAAACTCAAAAAAACAAAAACAACAAAAAATAAACCAACCAACCACCCCCAAAGAAAGGGAAGAGATCATAAAATGTGTAATACTTAAATTTGCTGTCAAAATATTGTTCTCAACAGTTTATGCTGAAAAGAGAGGAGTCTTTTCATCCCCAGGTAAGATCAAGCACTGATGGAAGTGAGATAAAGAATGGTTCACAAAATTTTACTGTTGCTTGGCATCTGTGTTTATTAAATCTGTCATTATAAAAACTAGATTTTCATTTGTTCTTGTCTTACCTATTTTGACTATAGGCTGATTAAGATTATATAGCAGGAATAGGAGAGTGAGAGAAACATTTTACCCATACTCAATTACACTACCCTTCACCTTTCTCAGACTATATTAGTTATAATTCATGGCTTTTGCAAACCACTCATAGTTAAAGGGCAGTCAAATAAGAAAAAAAAACCAAATGTAATCTCTGACTTCAGGGTATTCATGCAAGCCCTGTTAACCCACTGATTAAATGATCTATCCTTGCTTAATTATTCCTGTTCTATGAACTGCTAAATAAAGGCAAAATGGTGGCTTTCCTAATGAGAGCCTGCACAAGGATATCTTAACCATTCATTTCCACTGAAGCTTTAAAAGTATTATTGTTAGAATGTTAGCATTTTGCCTTAACATTCACAAAGTTCAGTCACGATACACTCTTACATTTAAAATCAATTATAGTGTTCCAAGAAGGTACAAGAGATGACATCTAAGTGCTTCACATTTTAGACTGCATAGGAGTGGTTGTATTTCATCAGTTGACTACATCCTTATATAAATGTAGCTTAATAATTAATAACATCACTTAATAAGTAACCACTTAATTGAACATTTTCCTTAATACAAATGAACACATTTTGGTGTTTGTTTAAAGGAGTAACTACACAAAAGGTAAAATGGAATACAAAACATGTCAGATGAACCATTTTTTTCCCCCACCCAACAGCTCTGTCTCCTTGAACCACAATTGTCTGGAGTAAGATTCAAAGTGTCTACACAAAAAGGCTACATCACTACTAATAAATTGAACATGTGCAGTCTCTGGCCAGTGGGATGACTTGCAGGATGTGGCTATAGCCATGCCCTTATTTTGCCTCTGCCTCCAAAACAACCCTGTCCCAACTGACAGAGCAAAGGCTCAAAGTTGTACATAGACCTTCAGGGTCCTTAGGGTACAGGGTGGGATTGAGCATGGCTGAAGAGGCTCTCAGTCCTCACCTATGCCCTGTACAGCTGGAGTGTCTGCAACCCAGAAAGGGGGTTTATTTACCTTGTGACAGATTTACCTAGACTGCATTGCTTCAGCAGCTTACAGCCCATCTGTGTAGGGTAATATCAAAAGCTTCATGGAGGCAAATTAACTTCATATTGCTGCTTCCTCTGTGTTACTTCCTTCTCATAAGGAAACTCTACTGCTTTGACCTGGTCTGGCATGGTCTGTTACCTATGCAGGCTTATTTTCACTCCCCTACCTGATTTCTAAGGGCAGGCACATGTGTCACCTCTCCTTTGGAAGTAACTACACTGTGCTAATCCACCCAGTTCATCAAATTCCTTACAACGAAGTTCATCAGGCCCAACCTACTATAAAATATTGCTATTAGCTAAGGCTGGTAAGCATGGAATCAGTATTTAAGGACATTACTTGCAGCATGAGATCAGCTCAGTTGGTCAGTGCAGGGTGTTAATAATGCCAAGATTGTGGGTTTGATCTTCATATGGGCCATTCACTTAAGAGTTGGATTTGATGATCCTTGTGGGGATCTTCCACCCTCAAATATTCTGCAAGTCTGTGGTATCTCCTGCTTGCTGTGGGGTAATGGTGAACAAACACTAGCTAAGGGACTGGGCATCAAGTAACACTACAAAGCTCTTCTGTTACCAGGGTTCGGTTTTTTCATCTTAGTATTGCACCACTGAAAACATAATTTCTTTCCTTTCTCCATCCATTTTAATGCTTCCACATCTTTAATATTTTATATTGAGAAAGTTTCTTTCTCTATAAATATCTCCACTATTATCAATGTAGAAGTAGAGTGCCTCTACCAAGTCAATGCTTATAGGAAACAGTCTGTTTTTAAGCATTCCAGAAAGCTGAACTGCTCTGCAAAGTCTCAAGTTCACTGCCTAGTTCTAGAGGCTTTCTGTGGATCTTAAATGTTTCCAGGTCTCCCTGTCCCTGGTTGTTTGTATTCACCTCTCACGTTCTGATTTCACTGTTTAAAGGGCAAGGTAAGTTTACTGAATGGAAAGACCTTGGAGTCTACAATATCAAACAGCAGAGTGACCTCAAAGGAAAACATATTTCATTAAAAGAAAAAAAGAGTTTCCCTGCAAATCCAGCTTGTTTTACCCACCCAGATCTGCCTTTCTGCTGCCTCTGTGGTGACACATGTTTTATATGAATCTATATTAAGATGAATTTTAACCTGCAAATAACTAGATACAGCTATGCAGTAGGAGGGAATTCCTACAAGATGATGTAAAGTTTTTTAAGCAGTAAAATTAAAAATAGCATATAAAACCTGACCAGTAGATTTGGATTTGAACCAAGGCAACACATTTGGGAAACATTATCAAGTTTATCAGGGGTAACATATCACAGAAAATCTGCTTCTGTTTATATGCCATTTATTATTCATTTTTGACATTTCCCTTTTTTCCTCAACCTTTTTTACCCCTAAGCAAATATATGTTAGACTTAACTGAAATGTGAGATAACAGACCAGTCTCTTAGTTTTCTTTCCCTATAAGACAAAAGCAGATCTGAGAAGAAGTAAAATAAAAAAAGATTTCTGAAATATAAGTACAGGAAAAAAAAGTTGCCAGAGTAGGACTGGTAATAAGGAAGAAATCTGTCCCACAATGAAACCCCAGCAAAAATAAATGCCTAATAAGATAGAAACTCAGGGCCAAATTCTGTCCTTCCCTCTGCTGTCTTGCATTTCATGATGTATAAATAGCAGATGAAAGCCTTTGCTTCATGTAACACACCACATGTGTGATAAAGGCTGGTTTTTATGTCTCTGACACTTATATTAATGGGGTTATGCCAGCAGAGAGTTCTTTGCCCATGGTTGGCAGAATGTTTATAGTAATCAAGTCTAACTCAGGGAAAAAATACAAATAATAAAAGCAATTTCACTTTAATTAAACAATCCAGTTCCTCAACTTTACTTAAAAACAATCAAAATAAATTTGAGAATGAGTTGTATGTTTAGCTGCACCTGATCTGATCAAAACAAAAGTAATCATTAAAAATCAGCTTAAACCTGGTCCAAAGTCAGACAAGATTCATGCAGTCTTTCTACTAAATGCAAGTTTAAGCTCAAATTTGAATTATTTTGTAATTTTTTCTCATCAGTAATTTGTAAATTTCTTCAGTGGATTCCAATGCAAAATATTAATATTTTTTTGAAAGTTGTTATTGAACAGTGGTTTGCTCTGTTGCTCAGATCTCCAGCTGAGCTGAATGTTTACTATTCCTTGTTAGGATGAGGAAAACTTTTGGAGTGATTTCAGGAGCAAATCTTACCTCCGTGTGCTCTAGAATCCACACTTAGACCTTGTTCTATCAGGAAGCATTCCATATATCTCAAAGAAAACAAACACAGTAATGGGCATAAAATGGGGAATATATTTATTATAAAATGCAAGCAAACTCCCAGAATATAATGATATAAATAGATATTATTTATATTTATTGTTTAGTTTTATTTTAGTAAATGCTGTGGTTTCTAGAATCAATGTG
Source organism: Toxostoma redivivum (assembly GCA_013397375.1). Lineage (NCBI taxonomy): Eukaryota > Metazoa > Chordata > Aves > Passeriformes > Mimidae > Toxostoma > Toxostoma redivivum. The sequence goes on from VXBI01006900.1 coordinate 924,427, forward strand.
ATAAAAAAGCTCTGTGATTGTATGAGTTGTTGCATACAGTTGCTGATGTAAATGCTTTGAGTATCTGTTGAATAGTTCCATTTGAGCAATTATTTGTAATTAGAATTAAAAATTACTTGTAATTGCAATTAAGATTCTTGTAATTAAGACATACAATGAGCGCAGAATTGCACCCAGACGTTACTAAAGAAATGCTGGGTAACTCCACTACTGCAGCAGAGCAAAAAGCTCGTGTTTTGGCAAATGTAAGGTAACATGTCTTAAAACGTGGTATTTAGAGGACATTTATTCTAAGTGGATACAGATGGAAGAGACCAGAGAGAGTAAGTCAAAGGAGTTCTTAGTAACCCAGTAAGGTTGAACTGCTGAACCCTATTGAGGAAATTAGCATTGCTGGTGATGCTGTCAGGTAGCTGAGTGCTACTAGACAGAGATGATTTATAAGCACACATGAAGAAAAAGCTACAACTTGTAAGAGTGAAGTTTTGCTTGGCCTTTTTTAGGTTTCTTTTCAGTTTGGCAATTTGAAAGCTAATGACTCAAACAGACTTTGAATCAGATCCTCAAAGATAAACTAAATTAGAATGAAAACCATGTCATTTTTTTATAAGGCTGCTTGTGTTGCCTCCCTCTTGCTGTTGCAGAAATCCCAGAACAGGATAGCAACAGCTACTGCTCGAAGTAAAAACTTTCAGATACTGAGAACACTTAGATGCTTTGTTGCCTCTCCTGAAGAAGACTGTAAGAGCTGGCATTTCATTCAAGGTAATAACCCAGGATCTTCACAACAGTGAAGAGACAGAGAATGGGGACCATGGGAATCTCATGAAGTTCAACAAGACCAGGTGCTGGTGCTGCACCAGGGTAGAGGCAGTCTCAGGTATCACTCCAGGCTGGAGGATGAACAGATCCAGAGCAGCCTGGCTGAGGAGGACTTGGGGGTGCTGTGGGTGAGAGGATGGACATGACCCAGCCATGTGCCCTTGCAGCCCAGACTGACACATATGGCATAATTTGCTACCTCAAGCATTTAAAACCTATGGCTGTTCCAAGTGCTCTGCCTTGAAATGTCACAAGAAAAAGTTTATAACACCTGTCACCTGTATTTTCAAGATATTTGTATCAGCCAGGATAAAAAATTATGTGCTTCAAACAGCACATCAAGTTGATATCTTCATAAGCAAAGCTGTGGAGAATTGATCTACTTCAAATGGAGGCAAAAATACATTTTCTAATTTCAAAAAGAGAATTTAAAGGAAAAAAATACTGCCATTAAAAAGAAGGTGAGAGAATGACATTTTAGGAACTCTGATACCAGTATTATGACCATGAATTAGTTTCATTTTGCTCTTAAGATCAGGGAGGTAAATGACCTGACATTGCCAAGTCTAGAATGCTATCTTTCATTTTTATGCTTTTTGACCCATAAAATGAATAGATGTACCAGAATTGCTCCAGCAGAAGTTTCCAATACAGTTGTGAACTGAATGAAAGCCCCAGGAGAACTGAACTTTTCACGTACACGCAAAACCCCAGGCTGACTTTGGTGAGGCCAAATCTTTGCTGTTTCCTGAGCCTTTTGTTTCACGTGGTAACAGCCCCACTAGTACCTGACATGAAAATAATCTGAATTAAATTGAAGCCTTTCAAAGCTAAAATTCACAATGTCTGCTTGTTAGACTGGCTAATTTTAATTAAGCATGGAATTTCAGATTGTGCTTGGGTCAAAGACAAATGACTTTTTTTTTTTTCTAATTTAATCAGTATAAAAGAATTGAGGCATCTCTAACTTTCCAACATAAACAGCAATCACTGTCTTGGGCACCTGTGTCAAGCTCTAACAAAACTGTTGTCTTTTCTCAGCTCAGTTACACTGCACCTCTTGATTTAAACTAATCACATACTCAGTCAATATCCGTAACAGTAAACCCCCAGTTTCTATTTGAAAAAAACAAAATACAAAAATACTGTTACTTGTTTGAAAAGTAATCTAATCTCAGAAGTAATATTTTTCAGGAAAATAATTTAAAGTAATTGTCACGAAGCATGCATTTACTTTTGCTGATTCTATTTAACCTAACCTTGTATGATTTTAAACTCTGGTCAATTATATAGCAAATGACAATAAAGAAAAAAAAAAGGTCTTATCTCTGTATCTCAAATTAATTACAGTTGTACAACATATAATCAGAACAGTGGTTCTCAATGTGAATCTGAAACCACTGAACAAAAGGAATCTTAAGCTTCAAATTTAATAAAGCAAATGTCAATCTGACAGGCTGTGTAAAACAAATGTGGCATTCACTCTGTACTTTCAAAACACAGCTGCAAACACAGTGGCTAAATCAGTGGCTACAAAAAAACCCTCTCATTATATAAGTATCATAGATATTATTATGAATGTATACCTGAACATGGGGAATTCAAAATTAATCAGAACAAATATGTTCTCAGAACAAATATGTTCATATAATTTGATAGGCAACAAAAATCTCCACAAAATCCTTTAATTAGGTTGGCTATATACCACAACTTTTCTTTCCCCAAACCAAAAAGTATCATAGAGATGTAACACCTGCTTCAGTCTTATATTGATACATCCAGTATCTCAGCAACTAGGACCATATTTACCTGTTCAGTAAGTTCATCTAAGAAACCTAATTCAACTCCTCTGTAAGGCATCTTGTTTGGGAAGGTTTCTATTAAAGAGCCTTTGAAATTTGATGCTGCATGTTATTTAAGTCTGAGTGTAATAGTGAAAGTGCCTGTATTTAACCACAGCCTTGTATGCAATATAAAAAAATCCCCCAAACAAAACCAAAACCAAACCCAAACAAAAAGAAAACAAAACCAAATCAATCTCCACCTTACATGAAATGGATCCTGGAGAACAAGAACGAGAATTATCACAAGCTGGAACAGCACTTTTGATCCAAGTCACATAAAAATATTCTAACCTTTAACTTCTGGGAGCAATTTTAAAATGTCAAGAGGTATGTCAATTTCTTAATACCCAAGTATACATGTTTAATTGTCAATAGCTAAAATACCCAAGACAAGAGAGTTATACTAATTCCAGCTTGACCGCAAATTAACATGTGTTAGAAAATAATGATGTTCCTTCCTCTTAAACTAGGGAACAGTACTTGGTTGGCCTGTATTTTAACTATATACTTATTTCCTAGAACACCTACTGCATTGTTCATTTTAGCTTTATTTTCAAAGCAGTCAAGCAGAGGAAATCCCTGCAAGATTATCGTGTTACGCCATTGATCCTCACAAGAAGACTCAATTCGCTCAGTAATAAGCAATGTGGGTCAAAGGCTACAATTGAGAAAAGACAAAGGGCATTGTTTACACCTGTGTCAAACAGAAACAGCTCTACTGAAGTCCACTGAGTTATTTGACTCAAATACATATGAAAAATTTCTATGTTTGCTGAATCTGGATTATGTGTTAGACAGGAATTCACCTTTACTAGTCTTTAGCAGGAAGCATTACAGACAGCTAAATTAAAATACTAGTTTGCTATACTGGCTTTTTAACCAACACTGGGTTTTATTTTCTTATTGGCAATTCAAATTCATGTCACTGCTTCAGCCTGCTCACTTGTACTGTGTTACCTAGTGTGCTTCAGAGTACAAAGTAACAGATTCTGTAATTTTGGATAAGAGAATTCACCTGAGGCAAGGAAACAGTAATTAGTATCCTACATTCTAAAGAAAAAGAACCAAAACCCTCACCTCTTCCAACTATTTGGAACTACAAGCAAACTTTTGGATATGCAAGATTTGGTATTTCTTGAATTTTGATGTTCACAGAACTACACGCTTCTAACACCCCCAAAACATTAAAAGCATATTTCTGACTAAAAAGCCACAAGATGATTTACAAAAAAGGATTTATTGGGAATTTTAATTTAGCTTGTTCAGGGATCTGGCTGGAAGTATTGCATGGAATACTGCCCCAGAGATTTGTCCAGGAGAGCTGGCTTACTTTCAAGGACCACCTCATCCAAGCTCAAGAAAGGTCCTTCCTGACAAGCATGAACCAAGCAAAGATGGCATGGCTGGAGTTAGGAAAGCCAAGGCCCTTCTGAAGTGAGATTTGGTGAAGGACACAAAGATCAATAAAAAAGGGATTCTATAGGTGTATTAACAGCAACAAGAAAGCTACGGAAAACATCTGCCTGCTGCTAAATAGGCTATGGGACCTGTCTTTTAATGGTAGGATTTGCCTTCAGGAATCCCAGGCCCCCACAACCAGAAAGTCTGGAGCAAGAAAGACTTAACTCTGGGCAGATCAGGGATCAGGATAGGAACACTTAAACAAGCTGGACCTACACAATCAGTGCGGCCTGATGAGATGCACCATAAATGTGGAGTGAGCTGGCTGATGTCTTGTTTATCTTGACTTTAGCAAGGCTTCTGTCACTGTAACTTCCTCATAGGCAAACTGACGAACTCTGGATGAGACAAACTGGCAAGTGGGGTATACTGAGAACTGGCTGCACTCTAAGCTCAAAGGGGATGTCATCAGCAGCACAAAATTAATCTTGAGGACAGTCACTAGTGGTGTTCCCCTGTGGTTGGTACTGGGATCAATACTATTTAACACCTTCATAAATGATCCAGAGGGTGGGGCAGAAGGCACCCTCAGGAATTTCACAGCTGATACAAGACTGGGAGGATCTGTTGATACACCAGATGGTTGTGCTGCTATTCAGAGTGACCTTGACAGACTGACAATTGGACATCTGTACTGCTTTGGTTCAGATGTGGCATGAAAAAGTGATTCACCATTTCCCAAATGGGAATCTACTGAACTGGCACTGTATTGTCATAGGAATATATTGATTACACTAAACTGCTCAAGAAATAAATGGGCGAGGGGGAGGACAGATAATTTCAGACGAAGAATTTATGTCCTACATCATTTAATTCAGAATAAATGTAAGAATGCAAGCATTTTCATACATTTATGCCTTACTTACGGTTCAGATTTAGCTGAAATACAACAGAGAAAGCAACACAGAGAGGGCTTCTTGTTGGTTTGTAAATTTTAGTAGACTTGGAAAACGCAAGATCATTTATCTGAGTGATGTGGTCTACCAGAGACCAGTTAAATGCAATCTCAGAAGCTATCTTTCATGACAACCACTTAGTAGCAGCAGAAAGTTTAGAAGTCATAAATTATATTTCAAATACATTCTATTGTTCAAAGTGACAAATCTTAGTCTTTCAAATTCATACAACCCTAAAATAGTATTTCCTTCCACCAAAAAATTTTTAGGGCTCTAAAAATTTTAGCAGAATTTTTAGGGCTCTTCTGAATCAAATTATTGTGCTGTCATTATAAATATTTCTAATAACACAAACATGTACTCTTACATAACGATGAGACAAAATAAGAAGAGGCACTGACAAAATGGAGATCAATAACTTTGACCATTAGTTCTATACAGCTCTTCTTACAAAAGCTATTCATTTGAATTTATCTTACAATTAAATGAATAATCCTCTGGTGACCTTATTGATTATAAACACAACCTGAGATGGCCCCCATAGGTCAGGATGACTAATGTGAAGATATAAAAAAGAAGGGATTAATGCCCTCAACAATTTCCCTTGGTGATGATGACAAAGAAATGATAATTAATATATGTCAGAAAAAACCAAGATTTTTTAAATGATGTGAGGTTATACGTTGTAACATACAAGTGAAACAAGTGCTTTTAAAATAAACTAAAAACTGGACACATAAAGGTGAGCCTACTATATGATCCAAATCTTCAAATGAGGTTATTTCTCAACCTGTTTATGTTGTCACTAAATATAGGGAGTCTCAAAGCTTTCTGTACCAAATTTTTTATTATTTGAAACAAACTTCTGTACAAAAACATCAAAGCAGGCAAGGAAATCCCGTGACTTCAGCAAACAGCACATGACAACTCACAGAATGCTTTAAGGTTTACATTTTTATTATACAAGTGACAGATAGCTTTTCCTCAGGCCTACTTAAAGATAAGACTTCATTGTTTGACAAAAAATTGCAGGTAAGTATATATTAACTTCAGTTATCAAAGCTCAACAGAATGGCCTGTCATTCACCTAATTTACCTAACTGGAAATAACTATGAACAAAGCAGGATTTTCCCTCACATACATTTTCAAATGTCTCCCCATTAAAAATGGAGCCTGTAAACAGTGGATTTACTACTGTGAAAAAAGTGTGGCCATTGCTTTCAGAAAAAGAAAAAGATCTAATGTGAGTGAGTTCTAACTCTCTCCCCGACAACAACATAGCAACTGGCTGCTGCACCTGCAGAGGTGTGACATGAGTGCTGGAGTTGTGGTGCTGTCCAGTATCAGGACATGCATTGACATTGGTACCTGTGGGTTCTGACCAGGGCTGAGAAACCACACAGGGGTTGCTGTGCTCAGAAATTAGCTCTCAAATCAATCCCTATTCCAGAGAACTTGTGACATTAATACTGTTTAAGGACTGAGTTCAATGACACAGTTTGTCACAGTGCAGACGGGTTCCAGCAGACCAAATGCATCTTCAAAGTCTTAAGGTAATGTTTTTAGAAGAGATGTGCATGAAAATTCCAGTGAAAGCACACAAACCCTGATTTATCTATATGGGAATAAGCAAATTCAAATCTGAATCTGTGCACAAGCACTGGAGTTTCCACACATACATGCAAACAATGTACACAAACACATTTTCAGAACGTGATCTCTGCAAGAATATGTACAGCAACTGCAGACCACCCAGGAGACACACTTAACAGAGCACGAGCACTTTGCAGCTTTTGGCGAAGTATTTCTATTCCATTAACTGGAAAATTTACCAGAAAGTAAGAACGAACAACTCAGCAAGGAACTTAACTTCTTGAAGTATTAATCACATCTCAAAAGCCAGTGAAGAGCAGTCAGCTGATAAATATTTCTGTGTTGACTCTGAACCATCTAATGAATAACACCATCAGGAACTTAATGGAGTTCCTAAGAACAGATCAGCTCTTAAATTTAAACCATCCCTAGTCTGATGAGGCTGATTTGACACCAGGGAAGTTTGCTACAGAAGAGTGTACTGGTTTAGATGAGCCAAAAAATTACAGCTAGAGCTGTCTGGTAGTTAATGTTCACTGTGATATATTTACACTGACAAACCTTTTCCAGTTAAGTCAAGGCATTAGTATTTTCCCTTTCCTTTCTAAGTCTACTAAAATTATACAGAGCTTTCAAAATCTATCAATGATATTTAAGTATATTTTCTGTTTATTTATATTGCATCTGAGAAAGGATATTAATTTCCTCAGTTGTTGAAAGGTATAAGTTATACTTCAGTAAAAAGGTAAAATTACCTGTTTGAAATACATTTTTGGATGCCAGATAGCACATAACCTTAAAAATTAGGTGGATCGCCACTTATTACAGGGAAGACAATGCATTTATGAGAGCGATGAACATTCAGATATTCTCCTATTCATATTAGTTTGACAAGATCCTAAAAGTCACCAAAAAATGTACACATGTTCTTTAAAACCTATCAAATGAATTTTACTTTCTCTTATATTAATTTTCTTCTTTAAAGTTCCTTTTCTGTGGTACCTTTGACATTTCGGTTTGATTTCCATTTTGTCTTCACTACTACTTCTCTGATAGAGAAGGTGTTTAAGGATTAAAATGCACAGATAAACTGTCATAACTGAAGTATCTAAGTAAAAAAGTATTTTAGAAGTCAAAAGATAAAGGCTAGAATAAAAACTTAGGTTGCACTATATAAAGTCAGGTTATGAACAGATTCATATATTTTAGCAATGTGAAGAAAATGGTTATGTAAATACACACAAGTATTAACATCAAACTGTATTAAATTATGTAAACATACACATCTTCTGTGATCAATACAAACATCTACTTGTCTCTGGATACTACTGCAGCATAGCTCGAATTTGTTTTGAAGTAGATTCATCATTCAGGTGTTTTGTAGTGAACCTAGAAATTACAAGTTAAAACAATAATTTATAAAACTAATAGAGATAGGAAAACACTTGAGCCTGTTTTAAAAAGAAGTACAGTTCAGTTACACAAAGGAGGAATTTACATGTTCCTCTACTGATCACTGGAATTCAACTGGTAAGAATCTGGTGCTCTTTATCTTCTAAATACCCTAGGCAATAAATTATTCCCTGCTAAAAGGTGGAGAATCATGGCTAAATCCTGTTTGGTATCTACGACATTGTCATAATGTTGGGTCAAAATTATCTCTCATTTTTTCTAGTTAAAAGTCTCAAATGAAGCTAAATCGTGAAAAGATGTAAGGAATATAGTAAACACTAAAATCACTTTGGAATCTAGACTGACTTTTGGCATAATCTATTACTTTGAGCAGATTTCTTAAACATTCTGAGAGGTCTGAAGAGCTTTAGTGTGTTTTTTTCCATTTAAACTCAAGCATTCTCCACTGTTTATGCTAATAGGGAGACTGGTAATAACATAAGCTTGAAACACACTTGATACCTGTAGGATTTAACTCTCCATCAACTTTAATTCAAAAGACATGATAAACAACTGTGGCTGTGCAGTTCTCCCTCTATCCAAGCATTCAACAGCTAGAGAACTCAAAACAGCTCTGAAAAACTTGGTACTGACTCCCTTCTCAGCTTCAGAGCAGTGTCAGACCCCTGTGTGTCTTCCTTCCCAAGACAGCACCATAAACAGCATTGGGATTTAGGACTCTTTTCCTGAAGCTCTATAATTTAGCAATATTAAAAAAAAATAAAAAAGTCTTATTAAGATAGAAAGGGAGAAGGGAAGTACTTAGGGTTTGATAATCAGAAATCTTACCCTTCATTTCTAAAATGTTCTACATGCTGGAGTATTTTATACAGCAAATTTTAGCTAGGATATACCGTTTACAATATTAATAGTTATTGTTTATTCAAGTGAAATGAAATGGGAAGAAATTAATTTAAAAAAACCCCCGGTGATGAAGGCAAACCTGAGAGGATAATCTTATTAAATCAATCCTCTAACGCAAAGAATCTTAAAGAGATTGGGAGAAAAACAAAAAGGAATTTTCTAAGGCTGAATCACACATACCTGAGAGCATTCAGAAGTCCTTCCACAGAGTCAGGTGGCTGTTCCTTTAAAACTTTTATGCATCCCTTCATCTGGGAACAGAAGCATGCCACTATTGAACAATAATATATGAATTGCACTAGCTGAAAACATGGAAAAATTTCACTGTATACAACCAGGTTTCTTTTCTTACTGAGTGTTAATGCTGCTTTAAATGACACAATAAAAGCATTACAACTTATTAAAAATTATCTCAAAGTTAAAAACTTAACTTTGGAGAAAACATCTGCTTTAATAGGCATTTGTAGAGAGTAAATTATGTATCGAATGTCTATATTTTAAGTTGTACACTGTTTCTTCAATTACAAGTAAAAAATACAAAAATCAAAACCATCTGATATAAGCTGACATATAAAAAAAAAGAGATTTTGGGAGTTCTGTGTCATTGCTGTTAACAACTCTAAGAAAAGATGTTTCAACTTTGACTTCTACTTTTATGTTTGCATACAAGGAAGTAATTTTCAGCATTCAGTTTTTAGTTGTAAACTTAACCAGTGACAAGTTATTTGTTTCATAACTAGAGGTTAAATATTTAATCTATGAAGCCCATGGTGTTGATTTTAACACCACACGGAACGAACATCTTTGTAGAAACTGTAAAAAATAGGCTGAAACTCTATCCAAATTTGCAAAAGGGGAAGTGAAGCAGACAAAGCAGGAGTAGAACTCATTTGACCACTTGTACAGATTCCCCAGCTAGTCAATAAAGAAAAACAAGGAATTCTTCTAACCTATTCAGAATATATCTTAATATGTAATGAATTATGCCCCACTAGTAGTTATTTCTTCCCACTGCTATGAAGACGTTGAATCTAGCTCTCCAGAAATTAACCTAGAATGACAGATAAAGACATGGCTGAGTGAAGATTTGAATTCTTTAATTTTCCAAGTCACACTGGAGTGCAAAATCTACATGTCAGAATTTTCTTTGTGGCTGAGGAGCACCTCTGCCTTATTAAGGAAGCGGGTGATGAAACACTTAAATTAAAAGTCAAGGTCCATTTATGTGCCGGCAAAAATGAATCAGAAAATGTAGCTCAGCATCCTTGAAAAGGACTAGTCCAACTAACACTGCTCATTTGGCCATTTCTACCTGGGAAGTGTAACTAGCTTTGCAAATAATCAGAAGAGATTCTCAGGCTAGCACCATGTGTTTTGAAGTGACACAGTTATTCTTCCTAAGTTAGAAAAACTGAAGTCGATGTGACAGATCTGCCCCAGCAGATCTGATCAGATCAGGCCAAGTCAAAGGGGATAAAAATTCAAACAATTCTTTTTCATTTTTGTTAGAATCAGTATGCCTAAAACAAGTAGGATAATGCTGGAGTTTAGGATTCTTCCTGTTGTTTTTCTCTCAGGGAATTTTTCTCCCATATGTGCTGCTAGGAGACAGTAAGGACCAGGTACTCAAGGGAGACAAAAGAAGTTGCCATAGCTCAGGGGAGGAGAGCAGCTGGCTACTCTCTCTTTTTACCTGGGGGCTTCTCTGGGAAGGAAGAGCACAAGAATTGGGCTGGGAAAAAGGGGATGGGTGCAGTTCCTAGCTCTCTTGTGCATTCAGAGGGTAGAGAGCCTGCAGTTGCTATGGGGAGAATTCGTCACCATTGCCGGGTTCCATCTCCTGCTGCCTTCCTTCTACCATGAGTGGAGCTCTGCTCAAAGAGTGGCCATTGCACTGGGCTTTTATTAAGACCCTACTTCACCAAACAGGGACCCTTCACCATCTCTTGGGGTGCCTCAGGGGAAACCCTGGGATCCCAAACCTGCCTGTCCCCTGCCTGGCCCCTCGGAGCCGGGCTGCTGCTGCCCAGCCCCGCCATTCCTCTTCCACTGCTTGGGTTTTTCTACTGTGCTGTAGCCCTGCAGCCCCTGCCTGTCGGGACACCGCAGTTCCAGCTACAGCGGTGGAGCTTCCCATACAACTCCTCCACCACACCGGGATTTTTGCTCATTCCTACCATTCCAGCTTGCTGCTCCCGAGGGTCCTGCTGGGGGACTGGGATCAGCTGCCCCAAGGGTTTGTAAAGCAAAGCCTCTCCTCCATCCCTTCCCGTGTGGGCACCGGGACTGACACTGCCACAGGGTTTGTGAACCAAAGCCTCTCTCCCATCCCTTCCCGTATGGGCACTGGGATCAGCTGTCTCCGGGTTTATGAACCAAAGCCTCTCTCCCCTCCCTTCCCGTCTGGGCCCGGCCGCCATCCCCGCGCGCTGCCCGAGCCCTGCCCACAGCGCCCGCTGCCGGCGCGGGAGAATCACCGCCCCCGCCCTGCCCTGCCCTGGGGAGCAGCAGCGCCCCCTGCTGGCCGTGCCCGGAACTGCACCAAAGGGCAAAGCGCTGAAAGGGCAGGAACAGACTTTTGTTTATTGGGTTGTCCGGGGTTTTTAGTTTTGTTTGCTGTTGGTGCCATGTTGTTGTTTGTTTGCCTTTTTATACACATCCATACTAGCACAGAACTGTTATTCCTTTTCCCATATCTTTGCTTGAAAGCCCCTAGATTTCAAAGTCATCATAATTGGAGGGAGGGGGTCATGCTCTCCATTCCAAGGGAGGTTCCCACCTTCCTTGGCAGACACTTGTCCTTCAAACCAAGAGAGATGTCTAAGCTAGGAGACTGTAATTAACAGCTTGAAATACAGCCTCCAGTCTTGAAAGAGTAAGGAAAGGGTAATAAACTTGACTGTCCCTGAAATTCTCTTGAAATGGCTTGAATGGCTGAAATGAACAGTTTGGAGAGAATTATTTACCACAGTAAAACAAACTCATCATTAGGAGAATTTTTTGAATTACAAAAATATCACTAAACTAATTACGCAAATCAAGATTTGGGACCATGTTTTTTTAAAACTGAGTCATACATCTCCTGCCTCCCATTTACATCTAGCTAACTTTCCTGTAAGATTACAGTGCTTTAGGATAAATGTGAGAAGCAAAGTGCACACAATGTGTATTTGGTTCTATCAAAATTTCATTTGTGTTGCCTCTGTAGGCAAGAGACTGAACTAGCAGTCAAGAAATCTGCATTCAAGTCCTGGGCTCTGCCTGCTTCATGACCTTGAGCAAATCTATTCACCTCTGTGTCAAATCTTTCCCTCTGTAAAGTCAAAGAGGAGATGTGGTAAAATTCTGGTATCTGCAGATGCAAAATGCTAGTGAAGACTCAGTGACATGGAGGGCAACAATATATGTTTTTTTCTTTTCTTTTTAAGCAGGATCTCTTGTAAAGGGAAACACTTGGCATCTTTTTCATTAATAACAGCTTATTTCTGCTGAAAGAAGTGGTGCATGAGATTTAGGTTTGTAAAAACATGTAGAAAAAACAAGAGTATTCTTTCCATGTGTGCTTGCAATTTCTCAAAGGAAAAATAAAATTGATTTCTCTGTGACTGGCCATACCAAAAATAAAACTGAGGGACCATTATCAACATTACAACAGTAATTTCAGTTCTGCTACTTCAGATCTCAGACAAAGCAGAGACAACATTGAATATCTACTTATTTACAAGAGAACTACTGTGAAAAATGAGCATTTCAGCTTTGATAAATTACATGATTTAAAAAAAAAATATGACTAAGGAACATATTCTAGGCTAGGTATAGTACTAAACTATTTTAGCCTAACTATACAGTTGTCAAGAAAGCAGAGCTAACAAAGAAAATTATTATCTGTGTCTGGAAGAAAATAATAATAATAATAAAAAAAAGAGCTGGTCCTTATTTTATTTTCAAACAAACTGATGCATTAAAGTGCACAGATGAAGACAAATTCTAAATTTTGCCATTCAAAAGTAATTAAAATTATTTAGACCAAGCTGTAAGCTTGTGCTGAAAAAGAGCTGCAGACCAGTATTCTCAAACCTACAGAGTATCAGAGAAAGGCCTCTCTTACATCAATCTTTGATGTCTTTGAGAAAGCTCCCACAGGATGGACGTGATCATACAGAATAATAACTCCCACCATTACTCGCATGCAGAACATGAGGGTCTCTTCACTAGTGAATCTACTCCTGTACTCTCTGGAAAACAGAACAAAAGAAAGAAACATTCTACACCTTTTAGTTGACAATTTTAAAAACTAGACAGGGAGGGCGTGAAATCTGAACCAAAAGTGTATTTTAAGGTTGCAGATGCACATTAGTAAGACTTTGAATATTGTGAATTCTGTAAGCCTGGGCCAATTTACAAGAATGGTTAGAGAGCAGATACATGTAAATCTCTTGTCATACCCATGCACAGCTGAGATCCTCAAAATGTATTTGATGATGGCTTCATAGAAAACTTAATGAAATACGACGGAGACTGATCATACTTCAGTTTAATCTCAGAAACACAACATTCTGGGACTCCAAAGGAAAGCTACTGTTTTTGCTTAAATTCCTCCTTTGGAATAGTTAAGTGGGATCTAAGTTCAGCAGCTGGGAAGGTTAGGGCTTCACCAAGGTGGATTTTAATAGTCCTTGTGCTCTCTCTCTCTCTGTGCATTGTAGCATCTCAGTCTACAAAAACTTGCAACTTTTATTCTTCCACAACATCATAATATGAACAGATTAAAAGGTTACAGAAATTTTGATGTGGAAATGCTTGATTATCCCACAACTAGAATTAAATATCAGATAATGTTCTAGATGACTCAACTTTTTTCTCTACTTTTGCCAAAAAAAGAGCTGACTCATAAGGCTACTTTTCAATTACTACTTCTATGATGTCTCAGGATTGTGAGATGAATCCCACCCCTATAGACACTTCTCCAAAATTTTCATGAACAAACAAAAACCTCAAGAATTCTACTCTTTACACGGCTCCATGAACAAATGACTCATAGGCAGAAAGACTACCTTGACTCTATCTTTATGTTTTCCAGTCGAAGAGACATCTAACCTAAAATATACTTCACTACATGCATAGCAAAATAGTAATAAAAGAACCCCACTAGCTATTCTATCTACACTAGCAGATACCAACACAATTGTACAGCAGAATACATTTATATGAATGAAAATTCATAGGGCTGATTTTTTTCATATCTAGAATATGATGGCTGCAACCAAAAAAAAACTACTTAAATGATCTTTGTATCATTTGTCAAATGTGCCTGTGTATTTGCTAAAGTACTGCTCAGAAGAGCCAAAATCTTGCCCTCTGTGTGCTAATAACTGAGCAGCACGGGCAAGCAGGAGGCAACAGTCACCCTTTGGCCCTGGTTAGACAAGACACTGAAGCCTGTGAGTGCATAAGATTATTACACTCGTATTTTAACCATTTGTTGAAACTCAGGCTGACCATGTAAGCTCTCCCCAAGACAACTCAACATTGATTCATAAAAGATATCATAAGGTGGTTAGAACAGGAGGCAAGGCTTTCTAATATCAGGTCATGCTTTGTAGACAAAAGGAGTAGCAACTTAAGGCAAAGATACAGGAATTCACTTGGAAAAAGCATGTTATCCCAGGTGGCTAATTAAAATATAAGTTCTATCATGCAAACCCTCCAAGATTTAAGATAAAACTTACGGTGTTTCCAACATGACTTTACATACACTGGCCATAGTACTCAGACAGTCCGTTGTATTTTCAATTGGTAATGTTTTGTTCTGGAAGGGTAAGAAAAACGCAATGTTCAGTAAACTATCTTGTAAAATTAAAATCAAGAATGTCTGTGTTAGACCCTTCTCCCCCTTTACATACTTCTGATACAAAATGTGTCGTTGCATTACTGAGGGTTTTCAGCATCGGTGTGGCCTCTGCATAGAACAGGGACATCCTATTGGCCATTTCATTGTTCACTTCATTCTCAATGTCTAGCTGATGAAAACAGGAGAAAAAAGAGTCAGTACAACTCTTTAAAATGTTGCCAGCAGCAAGAAAAATATGCAGTTCATGTCCATGTCAGCAAGTAGACTGTTGCTTAGTTGAATAGTCCTCTCTAATCACTTCATCTGGACTGCTGATTAACTCTCAGTGTGAAGGAGGGAACACGACAGCTACTGAATCAAAAGTAAAAACTTTACCACAAATGACACAAATGCATCCTGATAAACAAATACCTCACTGCATGCAGCACAGCAGAGTTTATTTACTTACATGCATGTTGTTTATTCTGTTGCGACTTATTGTCCGCCTGTAATAACTGAAGTCATTCTGAATAGCTGGGTTTCTCATCTTCCAGGAAGAGAAACAAGAAATAATCAGTTTGGGTTCAAAATACATAGCAAAAATCAACATGTATTGAAAGACTCTATTAACCTTAAGTTCATCAAAACGAAGAGTAAAATGTAAGATTTCTGCAAACTCTTTTGCTAGAGCCTGTTCACGTTCCAGGTGCTGAGTTGGCGTGTAGGGAGGGCATGTCAAGGATTCCAGTAAACTCTGCAGGGCTTTCTCTGGATAAAAATCAGAAGCACAACTTGTAGTCAGTCCATATAAAGTTTTATCTACGTATTTAAACATACTGCACTTGAAGGGAAGAAACCCTCTGAACATGCCGAGCCCTAACAGAAGTGTTTTTTCTTACTTTTCTGGAGTGAGAAGCACTAATTAAAGACACCTGCCTCTTTAGGCTCTGCCATTTTTCTCTCTATTTTATATCATTGAATTCTTTTCCATTTTTGTCACCCTTTATCTGGGATCCCTATCAAAAATTCTAGAGGAAGCATTTTTATTGCATTCAGATATTCAACACTTCCATCTTCCTCAATTAGCCATCAGCTCAGTATAGAGATTATTCTGGCATCTCTGTTACTAAAAGTGTACTCTTAGGCACCAACAGCAATATAAATCAGCTTCTGTGCCTGTAATTACTAGCATAACTCAAAAAGTGAAAGACATTGTTAGAGGATGTTGTACAAGAATCCCCTTGCGCTAGGAGCCCTCTCACTTCATACACATATTTGCATTCCAGTCCTAATTCAAAGAGTAATTACATCACCTTTTGTGTTTGTTGGGATGACAAAGTCAGCATACAACACATCCAACTTTGGATTTTCACCCTGTGAGAGAGTTTATTGATACACTTTCCCCATGATCCCTGCTTTTTGAGATTTTTAAAGTCTCAAAATATTACTGGCTTACATTCCTTTTAAAACTCCAAAGGATCCAAATTACAAAAAAAATATTGCATTAGTCCAACATGGACCAGTGCAGTGCAGAAACGTGGCAGGAACAGAGAAAAACTTTGTAGTTTTATCATGTTTTTTGCTTGTATGCTATTTAGATAATATAGACAAACTAACAATGAAATTAAGATTAAAGAGATGCCTTCATAAATGCAATTGCAGTTAAATGTCCGTTGATATCAAACAGAAATAATATTAACTCCAAAACTTCAAGTTTGTGGAAAGACAAAGCTTCATCTTTCATATATAAAAAACCTATAAAACAGACATACTAAAACAGGGCTCACCTAATCTGAGTGAAAACTCATAAAAGCGCTTTAGCCTTACAACCAGGGGACAGACTGAATTCCATGCTCTTTCTTGCAGCTGGATATCATTGGGATTTTGTATCGCCTGAAATGAGAATATTATTGTGAAGACCTATGATAAATAAATAACAAGCAAGATGTGGTTTGGAATTTTTCTACATTTTTAAAAGTACAGTAAAACACAGAAGAATTCTGAGAAATTACATTGCACAGGATTAAAAAAAATATCAGATTTTTCACCTTGCCTCTCCCCCATAACATATTGTTTTAAAATCATTAATTACAGTGAACCACTGACATATAGAAATATGTTCTAGCATATTCTTTTGGAAGCAAAACTATTGTAAAAGCATCAGGTAAAACCTTTTGTGTGACTACTGGTTGCAAAAGTAGCCTTTTTTTCTGGTTTTAATGCTTTCGAAAACTTCAACATGTTGAGGTTTTTAAGTAAGCAACAGCACACTAGCAGTATCTGCAAATCTGATGCAGGAAAAGTTTTGATCACCTGAGAAAAATGCTAACTTACAGTTCAAAATTGTACTTCAGGACCAGTTTTGCAGAATAAGATGCCTCTAAAGTGGATGTGAACTTATAACTTACTGTGGTTCATTACAGAACCCCACTTACAGAAAAGAACAACTATCTGTATCATGTATTTCTGACACTTGAGTATTATTTCTTCCATGTCCTCAAATTTGACTTCTGCCTTGAGATACACAAAACAAGGTATACTAAATGATATTTCATGAAGTGAAAAATAGTAACTAATTACTAACAGAAAACCTGAAATAAGTTCATCAGCCATCATTTAATGATTTCAAATTAGAGCTTTATACTGAATGTTATGCATAATCTGTCATGTATTTTATAAATATATTTCAAGGAGATTTTCACTTGAGTTCATAGAATGTGCTTGGATGAACAGAGAGAGAACAGAAGCAAGGAACACATCGAGTTTTGCCTGATTTTGCTTCCAAAGAACTGTCATTAACAAACATACATCTCTAATTTCTTGTCCAGCTCCTTTGTAAGCCTGAAGGTCTGCAAGCATGCTTTCTGAGTCCTGTAAAACTGCACTTATCTGGTTCCAGACCTCCCTTTCTCCATCTGTGGGCTGTGCATCTAAGAAAGAGAAAAAAAATGCACAAAGTCAAAAGGAAACTGCAGTACAAATGGCAAGATTACTCAGTTCTACTTAACAATACCACATCCAGCTTGACTATGTGTAACTCCATTCTGATGTAGTTTTTTTCCAAATATACAATTATACTGCCATTCTCCTAACATCCAAGCTTCTGCTTTTTATAGCAAGGAAGGAAAAACAGTACAGTTTTTGTATGCTCTGGCTCATAATGCCTCTTCTCAAAACGCAGCATTTTAAAGAGCAGCAGTATCATAAAGCAATATTATTAGAAAACAGGATAATGCATTAGTCCCTCTCTTTCATGAGCTCCATGGCTCAATTCCAAAGAATTGCTCACTTTTCTTGCAGCTTGAGGAAAAAAATCAGGCATTTCAATGGATGGAGCAGTGGGATATTGCTCCACTTTGACTTTCCTCCAGGCTTCCTTAACCAGGGTAATTTATTTCTTCTTTTGTAAAACACAGATACAGTACTATTAAAAACACATTTTTTCTCATGTATGTCAGGGATAATTCCTGCCACTTAAATAAATCCAGCTCTGTCAGTAATCAGTTTTCAGGGTGTGAGTGACCTGTAGACTTTTATTGTTGAGAGAAATGATATTTGAAAGTAGATCAATTTTCCTATTCAAATCTCCTTCTGTGGGATTTACACAGCAGAGTGACACTAGGGAGTGATGTTATCCCCAGAACACTGACACATTAGACAAGGTAGAGATCTGTCTTTTTTTGCTTTTAAACATAAAGACAACAGGCATTGACCAAAGACTGGATGACCTATATATGGGATTGCAGTCTATATGTGAAGGAACAATGACGTTGTCCCAGCAGATTTCTACAGAGACACAACTATTTTTTTCCCTTAGATTTGTATTAGCTTGTAAAGATGGAATGCTAATTTTTATGATAGAAAAAAATTACCTTGAAGCTGAATCTTAGAACTTAAAGACTACTTGTCTGAATTAAAAGCAATAAGTTCAGTTCAGAACTTGTCAATTAGGATGAGCTACTGTATTCACCTCTACATTAATAGAGAAGAAATATTAAAAATACTTCTCCTATTTAGTCATCTCACTCTCCTTAAGAAAACTGACAGAATTTTCTACCTGTGTATCAGTACAGGATTCATTTACCCAGAAATAGTTGAATTGGTTCACACTGGAGTGTATAGAAAATGGGCATTCCTTCCACAATGTTTCAGGTTCAGATAATTTGTTTAAATGTTTCCAGTTATCTACAGACCTTGCATGAACAAGACACAAATGGCTGAGATTTATGTGTCTGTAGCTTCACAGCTACTCATACTTAAAACCCTTCCCATATTTCTATGGCACCATGAGTCCCATGAGACTAGGCACATAATACTGACTGGATTTTCCTTTTATTCTGGAAGTTTTCATTCTCTTATTTAAAAAGTGAAAATAAACATAAACTGGGCTTACTTAGCTAGGTTTTATAGCCAAAATATTTCATGTAACTAAAAAATTCCACGATCCTTCAAAAAGTGAGGGAAAGGAACACGGAAGGGAAAAATTATCTTCCCAGGAAAACAGGGACATGGCTGTTGAACTGAGCCATCAGCCACATTAAATTTACAGTGCTCCAGACTGGTTCTTTCCTCAAGCTGCAAGATATCTCAGGTACAGACTGTAAGGGGTTTGCCATTTTGTGATAAAGAAGCAAAACAGAAAACCCTTCTGACTTTAATGAGGAAAGCAGTGATCCTGAGAAACAGATACATACCATACAAAAACAGAGCAGGGGAAAGTAGGACTCACATAAAAATCAGTATCAGCATTTAAATAGTTAAATAAGTTAATGAAAATAACATTTCAGTGAATACTAACACAAAACAGAATAAATAACTTGTTAGTGCAGTTCATGAATGCAAAATTTGCATGTGCAGGTCACCTGAAGCATCTTGTTTAAGCTTGTTGGTTACAAGGTACTTCTATGTTAATTTTTACAGTTTATTGGCTTTAAAAGTACTAGTGCTTAAGGGGGATACAAATGCTACAGACTGTCCAACACTTTGGGACTTCAAAAAGGCCTTTAGTAACACCCTTTATTGTAAGTATTTTTAAAAATTCCCCAATTCATCTATTGGAAGTTGTTGGAAAGAGCAATATTTGAAACACATTGAGCTTTCTGAGTATCCCAGCAGCTGGGGAAGTAGGAGCAAGAGGCAGGTATGTGTGTGAATGAGGGAAAGAAAGGGAAGGAAGAGGGCTGAAAAGGCTCCAGAGCAACAGGCTTAGCTTGCATTTGCAGAAGCAGTTTCTATTTATGTTGGAAGAGTTTAGGTTAAAAAGAAAGGTAGGGAGGATGATTCAGGTTTTTCTTAAAAGCAAACCATGCATTTATTTATGAAATAGAAGTTATGCAAACAGATGTTCTGGTAAGACCATGGCCATGTTTCAAAAGGGATTTTACAAGAAGATCGTGCCAAAAATGGTCAGCTAAAATAACCATAGTGGATCACTTTGAAAACAATTTCTTGTTACTGTTAACAACAATAGTAATAGCAACAACAACGAAAAGGAATCAAGACTTCTTCGTGACAGATTTTGACTTTTAAAACTGGCTTGCTATTCCAACAAAAAAAGCCTGTTTCTCTGCTCTGAATTAAGAAATGCCAGTCCTGAATCACAGTGTGGAATCACTGGTTGCCTGTGCTCACCTCTTATCCTCACACCACCAGAGAACCACCACGTGCTTCAGGAACCTGAGCCCATTTACTAATGAAATCAGTGCCACTGACTAACCCACGGTGAGTGCAAGCCCTCTCAGTAGCAAGTTACTATAATGGCCAGACTCACTGCATTTCAAGGCTCTTTTCAGAATATTCATGATTAGCAATCAAAGCATTCTGTCTTTAATAAGACAAAATAGAGAACCCTTTCACCTTCCTTTAGACAAATGTTTCTAATGTGAACCCCAAACCAAACAACTAAGTGAATCCTGTACTGAATTAATGCAAGAGTCAGATGAGGCTTGAATCTCCCATATACAGATTCTACCAGCAAAATTTGAAAATTTTAGCTCTGGAGAGAAATACACTTCTACTGGCTCCATCAGAAATAACAAGGACATGGTAATTCATCCATTCCATGACATATGCTCTCTTTCACAAGTACACATGCTCTATGCCATGTTTCAGATAGAACTTCAGACTTCACAAAGAACAAGAGGAAACCAGGACCCACTACAGTTCATTTGTGGATGCATAAAGCATTTTAGGTGAATGGTGGAGCATGAAAATGGGGTCAGCACTATTTTCTTAGCAAAATACCTGTCATTTGTTTCAGAAAACCTTCCTAACAATGCAAGGTATCTACCTCATCCTTCACCAAATGTGAGTCAGAAAAAAACCAGAGAAACTTCTAGGTAGGTCAGACATTAATACTCATAAGACAAGACTAAATACAGAAACGATGTGATGCCTTTACTTATACCAAATGAAGTGCAACAATATCTCAGTAATAATTTTTAATGAAGAAAGAACAGTGCTATGAAGAGTACTAAGAACAGTATTAAAAGAGGCACTTTCAACTAGCACAACCTTTCTGAATCTGAAATGCAGAATAAAAGCTGAGAACTTCATTCCATCCTTAGGTGGTTAAGAAGATTCCCATTGAGGCTGGTTAGTTCTTCCATTTCAGTGAATGTAGAATCATACTTCTCATAAAAATACCATGCCCTTCTGGCCTCAACAGGTTAGCAAAAGAAAAATTAGTTAAACAAGAGCATTCAGAGACTCCGCTTTCAGCTTTTCTTGTCATGCCCACTGCTGAACATGGCAAATAATTCCATCAGCCAGCAAGTTAGAGAGCAGTACACTTATTTAACTGCATAATACTAAAGTCCTATTTTAGATTTGTCACCATGACAATGATTTTTTCCATGCCACTCTGGGACAAAATTAAAAGAAAAGCTTAGAAATGAGAAAAAGCATTATAACTACAGCAAGTAATGCACTTTAAAGAGTACCAGAACCTGCTACACTCCATACATTAAAGAACCCCCTGTATTGCATAGAAACAGTACCCTATCCAGGCTACATGGGATTTTTAAATTTCATTCTTTCTAAACTAGATAGAATAAAGTGAAGATCACTGAATTGTTAACAGTGGCTCCAGGCAGGGTGCTGTGCCAGCGACAGCAGTGCCCAGCTTCAGCTCTGTGGTGGATGGACACACAGCACCTCTCTGACTGAGCTGCAGTTTCTGGCTCAGGGTATTCCACAACTTGGGAATTGAGTGCAACCTCCCACTGGCTGGACCCAGATTATATCCCCAGACTTGCTGCCTGTGCAACAAGAGTATTAATTAATAGCCTATTATATGAAAAGTGGGCAGTTGCTCTGCTGCCAAACACATTCTAATAATAGATCCTTTTAATGGTACGTGAATAAGAACTGAGAATTTCATGAATCTTTCTGGGGATGTGGGGGAATCCTAGAAAATAAGATTTTTGGAGGGGATGAGAGGGATTTAACTGGGATCAAGTGAAATCCGCCGTTTAAAAAAAAAAAAAAAAA
>VXBI01006900.1:946694-976037 GCA_013397375.1 Toxostoma redivivum
TTAAGGTTAGAAACATCTTATAAAAAGTATTTGAGGAGAGGATGGGACTGTAGGTGTCACTTAAGGACACTGAATTAAGCTTTAGTCTTTTAGATTCAAAATAAATTGTTGCCTCAACTTTCAAATTATTTCCAAGAATTCATATAGAATCATTTGTTTACTTTGCCTGAAAAAGACAGCAGTGATTTAACAATAGATTTTCTGCAAAAAAGAGTGATTTTAAGATGGTACAGAAAGAGCTCAAATACCCAGAATTCATTTACCTGCAACTAATTTAAATAAGGTCAACATTTAAAGTACAAAACAGTTCTTGAACTGACAAAATCCATTTTAAGCAAATCTGCTGTGAAATCCTGAAATCCACAGACTCTCAAGACTTGCCAGGCACTCACTTTTCCTAACATTATTTTCAAGCTGAGCGCTAAGAAGGAATTAAGGTAAAGTAAGTGGTATATAATCAAACCCAAGAGGTATTATTTTTTTTTATTAAAAATACTCCCATCAAGATCCAAGTGCAAAACAACAATATGGTGCACTTTCAAAGAAGGATGAAATTATTTTTCTTTATTTAAACCTTTCAGAAGACCTTAAAAAAGAGTAATTTGGCTAAATGCATTAAGTCTGCAATACCCCTCAAAGAAAAGGCCTTTCCACCTGCATGGAGAATGTTATTCTCCACCAGATCCAGTGTAACTGCCCAACTCTCAAATGAGTACTGGGGAGCAAACAGAACTGCTTTTGCAATACAGCATTAACTGAAATTAATGCTGGATTCAAAGTTTTTCAAGTATGACCATATTGTTACAAAACTTGGTTTCCAGTTTGGATTGAAGAATATTGTTAGGTATCAAAAAGAATTGTAACTGACAATATGGACACCAGCACGAAAGTAGGAGAAAGGAGATGATGTCAAACTTTCTTTCTCTAATTTTCTTTTTTTTAGGCAGCTAATGAAAAAGCCCACAGAAACACAGCAAGATGCTGATGCAAATAATGAATACAGTAAACACATCAGCTCAGCACACCCATCATTCTCCGACTGGCCAACTCTAGTGACCACATGTTTACCCATGAGCTTGAACTGACAGCTCAGGCCACAGAAAGCCACATGTCCAGCAAGCCCAGACCAGATTCTGACCCATGTCCCTCACTCAGTATCCTTTTCCACTGTATGATGGCCAATTATGGGAGACCAAAGCACAAAACCACAGCCCTTTTTTTAGTCACATCCCTTAGAGCCAATACAGGTTTAGTGCCACTAAAAACCTCTGGGACTGTATTTCGTTAAGAACAACTTTTATACTTTCACTTACATGCATGAAATTCCCTGAAATTTGGAGATGGCAGTTTGTCCCTCTCTAGGTAGGTGTGCCTGACTAGTGAGCCCTAACCACTGGCACCTCCCATGGGAGAGGGTATTTCACTCAGTTCTTGGCACAAGCTTTTGGAAAGAAAAACAACCTTCACTGCCAAGGCAACAAATTCGGTATTTCCCTCTCTCACCACACCTCTACCAAGGCTCCCCACTGCCCAAGCACCTGTTTCCTGCCAAGCCTGCAGCCTGGGTCAGGAACACTTTCTTGCCAACAAGGACACAATGGGGCCGATTAAACCTGTGAGCTCAGAGCAGCTGAAAGCTTTCACAATAGCTTGGCAAAGCCACAGAAGACAGACAAGGCCCTCAAAAGTTTGGTAGAAGAAGATTAAGTGGTGGTTTGGCTAGAGGTTTGACTGGGATGACAGTAAAGTTTTCCAATTATATAGACAGAGAATAAGGGATACATGGCTTCTCCTAAACACAAATGAAACAATTAACCTTTTTTCATAATTTAAAACTGATTTTTCATAATGAAGTAATTAAGCTCTAGATGAGAAGATTAAGGTATGTGCATAGTTCCAGTCATACATTCTAGCTCTCATCTAAGAAAGCATGTCTGAACAATTTAATAAGATTTAAACGTGCATTTAAATGACTTTTTGAAGCAGTGCTTCTGAGTGTACACAGACATACACACTCATAGCATGTCAGTTATTTCTTTCAGAAAATAATTTAGAAATAAATGATTAAAGAACAAAACTATTTCAATATGACAAAATATGTGTCTAATCACCTGAAATGCTATTTAAACCATGCTACAAAAGGAAAGCATTTATAAACTCTGGATTTTCTCAAAACTTTTTGGTTGGCTTATCTTTTTTTTTTTTTTAGAATAGGGGTATTAAGAAAGAAAATATCACATACTGTTAGTGTTTCAAATAAAATGCATTTCACGTATGCAGTGAAGACAGATTAAACCCATATTAAAGGACTTGGTGACAGTGTCTAGAAGTACATGCAGGGAAACTGTAGTCAGGAAAAGTGAAAATAGATTTGGATCAAATATTGATGTGACAAGAAAACTGGAATGGGAAACACTGCTCTGCAACTGATAACCATGCAATTAAGAGAGATGCAATCAAGCACATACACTTTGACCATTTCACTACTTTTTATAAATTATAAACCTAGCTAAATCATCATCAAAGCAAGCAAAAAAATAGTTCCACCTCCACTGCTTTTTTTTTCAGCTTTTTATTTCCAACATTTCCATTCAAGGAAGAATCATAATTTTTTTTCAACCCTGGTTTGTTAAAGAAAGTTGAGGTTGAGTTCTTTCATATGGAAGTTTAACAATAGCTCATAAGTGTTTTGAAATTAATTCAAGATAAGGTTTTACTCGCATATCTACCTCTCTGACCATTCTCTGCTCAGGATGAAGTGATTTTGTATATCAGAAAGCAATATTCTACTGAAGTGTAATTTGATTTGTTTGCAAATCCCTTTTGAATTGCTTTATGATGCATAAGCACATGCAGTTTATTAGGAAAAAATAAGCAAAGAAGGCAAGCCAGGCAAGAAGCTTTGCTCACTTTCAAAGTCAAGGAAAAAATTTGGCCCCTGATCAAGCTCTGTGCAAGTGAGAACTTTTAAAAGATTTCCCATTTGGTTCCTGAAAAATAGAAAAGGAAGAGAAAAGGAGTCCTGAGTGAACAAATTATTTTAGAGGACAGATTGGTTGTGCTGGAAAATACACAGTGTAAGCAATCAGATTTTAAAAGTTTTTCCTCAGTTTGCTGCTAAGTCAGGGAAAAGATTCTCTCATTGTCTTGTAATTGTTTGAACTTACTTTCAAAATCCAGGAAAAAATGTGGATAGTTTTCAATTTCCCTGGTAAGGACCTTAAGAAGATTACCCATCCCAGCAAACCTAGTAAATGCAACAAAATCATAAACAGTTATACATATAAACTCAGAATACTACAGCTAAGAGCTTGACACAGTCTGCATCATATATTCAATATGTTGGCAAGTTCTGGACCATGAGAAACATTTTGATGGTCAATTCTGTAGTATTTATGCAGAAAGAGAAAGACCTCACATAAACACAGAAATAATTCTGTTCAACAAATTGGAATTTAAACATCAGGGTAACATCCCAGTGTATAAACAGATATTTATGAGTTTATTTACTTAGCAAGAGAAATAAACTCAGAGCTATATCTCTATTTGTTAATTCTCTAAATTGATGGACTTCAGATTACTGAATACCATTTCAAAGTAAAAACTGACATCTTAACACTTCTCTTAGATCTTCAGCAAAAATCCATATCACTTTAAGAAAATAACTCACTATAAGGAAAAAAATATCTAGTTGTTTCTAGTCAGTAACATTTTATATAAAATCTACACAAGATATATATAAGCTTTTATATAAGATTTTATATAAAATCTATAAAATTCTATCAAAAAGGACAGCTAAAAAGCTTTTTAGCTTTTAAAAGTCTATGTATGCATTAAAAAAAAGAGCGAACAAAAAGGGAGGTTTGAACTCTTTTTATCTGTTATTTCTATCTTTTATCATCTTGGAATTCATTGCATTTCAAGTTATGAACAACTCCCAAAAGGAAAAGTGATCTGTTCTCAAAAATGCAAGTCTCTATGGAAGATAAAAAGGAAAGAGATTTGAAGCAAGGTTTTTTTGTTACTACAGTCTTTAGGAAGATAAGTTATTCTAAAACTCTGCAGAAATAGAACTTTCTTGGTCAAACTTAAACTTTTTCTCAGAAGACAGAAAAATTAAACCATGAAAAGCACATATCAGGATAAAGGGATCTGCCTGGAGGGATGTAGAAAAATGTAATTTTAGATTTAAAACACAGATTGAAAACTGATTTTTGCCTCAAAGAGAAATATTCTCATTACTCTAAACCACGGCTCTTGGGGCTCACATCTGATGTTCATCTGTGATTCAGTTTAAATCTTTTCCCACTTAAGAAATCAGACCACAAAAAATTATTCTAAGCATATAAATGGCTGATACTCTACATGAGGAGACAAAACTTTTTTCAAGTTTTCCCACAAGCATTACAGTAGGAAAAGTATCATCAACCCAAATTGCTATGTGCATATAAAGTATGTATTTCTACATCAGGAAAACATAGGAAAGTAAAGTGAGGCTTGGAGATTTCAAAGCAGCCACAGTCATACTATAAAATGATATAAATTTAATCAATAATCTGTTCAGAACATGCAACTTCATGTAAGCAAGGCTTTTGTTAAATAAATGGCTTTGTTTTGCATTAAATACTTCTTCAAAATTTTCTCTCCAGAACAAATCCAGTGAGCAGATTGTCAAGCCCTTCATAAATAGCAACATCTTGCATATACAAAATTAAAACACAAAGAAACGTTTTTCATTATTCATAAAGTTATATTCATTACATGCAGGAAAAATATTCACACTTTTACTTTCAGAATAAGATCGGCACCTTATAAACTGAGTTTGACTTTCTGATTAGCCTAAAAAGGGGAAAACACGGAAACAGAGCAAAATAGATTTTATACAGTGTTGAAACTTATATCTTCAATAATTTAACATTTTCATCTCACTGGTATAATACATTTTGTCAGCATCAGCGAGGAGAAACGTGATAAAGTACAGACACTTATTTTCCTTCCCATAACCTTGAAAAAAAATTACATTATGTAATACTATCACAATCAAAATTACTGACTCAGCCTGGATTCTTCACTTTCAACTCTTTTTAAGCCATATCTTACCTCATCGCCTTCAGTCTTCAGAGAGTACCCAAGCATTTCTTCTGCTGCCAAAGCTTGCACTGCATCCAGTTTAGCTGATAGCATGCTTCGAACAGCGAGGAACCGTTTGTGCCAAAAACCTGAGGATACGCTCCCTTATTTGCATTGAGTAGCTTGAGGTCATGTGCCCAAGCACTGCCTCTGATCCTTCTTAAACAAGTACAGCACATCTCGGCTTGGGGAGATTTCTGAGTTTTGTTCCGGAACTTTTGTAACATTTCCCAGCTTGTTTTTCACTTTATTCCCTCTCCTTCAATCCCTGTGTAAAACTGATCCAGCTATTCAGGTCACAAGTATGGAACAGAAGCCTACCACACATGCAGGTGGCATTTTCTAGTGATCCTGAAGGCTCTAGTTTGACACCATCTATTTTCAAAGCACATCAACCCCAAAAACAGTTATATTCAACATCAACATCCAGAAAATATAGTTCAGGCAGCTGCTAAACATGTTTTAATTATTTTTTAAATATAATTTCTTTATGGTTTCCTAAAAAATAAAACTAAAAGCAACATCTGGTTCCAAGAAGTTCTCATTTTCAAGTGTAACTCATCATTCAACACCAAGTTTTTAATTTAAAATTAAAAGGCCAAGCTTCATCTTAAAGGAAGTGCTAATAAACACAAATCTTTGTCTCAAACGGAATTATTTTATTCTGCATAGCCTGCTGCTTCCCAGTACTTGGCTCTTTCAAACTGTCTTTCCTCAAAAACTCTAATAACATATTCCAAACCTCAGGAACTGAAAGTCACCTCCAGGATAATTTTAATGAGATTTCAAAGTAACTAACAGCACACATTCTGAGCAAGTCAACATATATATGTACTGTGGTTGCAACAGAATGCAAGCTGATGTAAAGAAGCAAATCATAAAGGTTTAACATAGGAGCATAAAATTCTATTTCATTTAACCAGAAAGCATTTTACTTACTGTAAAATTGGTTTAAATGTTGAACTGAGACTCAATGCATTTATAAAAATATTGCTGATGCTACACCACTAAATGTTAGCAGCTTCTCTTTAGTGTCTAAATCTCTTAAAATTCCAACTTTTAACCATGCTTTAAAAATTATGACCTTGATAACAATGTTTGCATTTTACTTTTCCCTATTGTTTTCCAAACCATTAAAGCTTACCCTAAGATATTACATCAGCATATAGAAAATACTTTTAAAGCTACTGTTGACATTTTAAAGCTCATTACTTAATTTTGGATGCTCAATATTTAATTAATAACACACAGACATAAATATACTATAACATAGTAATGAACAGGAAAGTACATTTAACATTTTGCATTTTATTTACCATTATCCAGTAGCATGTTTTAAAATTTGAGCTTTGAACAAAATATCACAGGCTGGTTTTCCAAAAAATAACCGTGTTCCTAAAATTCCACTGATTTAGTTTTAACATTCTAGAGGTGTTACCTTGCATGGGAAAATCCTTCTACCCCACTAAAGCAATCAGTTTATTTCTGAATTGCAATATATAAAATACTATTCCCACAAAACAAATCAGAATTCAACCCTACAAATCTGCCATGGATTTTACACATATATACTGAAAGTATACTGAAATATATTTATTATATACTTAAATCCCCTTTTGAAAATTTAGTAAGTGTTCCCAAACTGGGTATTACTAACTGAACGCTGAATATCATGTTATTCAACGCTTCTTTAAAATCTTCGTTTTAAAATTCTAAAATCTTTGGTAAAACATACTCTTTTAAGTAACTACACAATTTTCAAGTGTGGAGTTTTGCACCACTTTCAAGTAACAGCCACAATACCATAAAAATTGCTAGAAAAGTAATGATTGATTTCTCTTACAGGACTAATTTAATCAGTACCAATTCAACACCATCAGCAGCACTGCAGCACACTGAAGATGTAACAGAGACACAAAGCTTTAAAACTTTGTGTTGGTGAAAAAGGACACATTCACTAGCTCAAGCCTCTGCAGCTCATCAGTGCTCCTTTGCCAGATACTATTTCCTAAATCTCTCTGCTCACATAAACATAGTCTGAAAGGCTTGTGTCAAAACGAGCTGGATCAGCAAATACCGACTGCTTAACCTCATTTAGATCATCCTAACGAAAGCAGGGCTTGTGTGTGTTTTCATGAGCAGCTCCACTGGGAGTTTCAGGAGAAACAGAGGTTCCCAAGCTCAGGAGTGGCAATGGATGATTCAGAATGATAACTTCCAGTGGCACACCTAAATGGGTAGAGACAAGAGGCATCCAGTCCGCAGTCTGAGGGAAATGCACTAAGCACATCAGCATCACTGAAGCACTGGAACCCACCTTACTGCATGAATAATGAATTGTGGTTTCAAAAATATACCAGCATCTGAACAAACCCAAAATCTCTCAGATCAAAAGCATGATTCCAAATCACTGTGATACCCACTCATACAGTTTGTTGAAGTGCTTGTAATGAAACAGCAGAAGTACAAGATTCAAAACATTATCTTGGGGAAACTAGCTACTCATGGCCTGGACGGGTACAAGGGTAGAAAACTGTGGTGGTGGATGGAGATAGATCCAAACGGTGGCTGGACACCAGTGGTGTTCCCCAGGGCTCACAGCTGGGACCAGTCACAGTTAATATATTTACCAGTGATGTGGACAAGGGGATTTGTAGTTGTGAGGCCATACCTCAAGTGCTGTGTCCAGTTCTGAGCCCTTCACTACAAGGAAGGCATTGAGGTGCTAGAGCGAGTCCAGAGAAGGGCAATGGAGCTGGGGAAGGGTCTGGAGCACAAGTCTGATGAGGAACAGCTGAGGGAGCCGGAGGTGTTTAGCCTGGAGAAAGGGAGGCTCAGGGGAGAGCTTAACACTCTCTAGAACCACCTGAAAGGAGGCTGTAGCCAGGTGGGGTTTGGTCTCTTCTCCCAGGCAACTGGTGCTAGGACAAGAGGACATGGCCTAGAGCTGCACCAGTGGAGGCTCAGGCTGGACAGCAGGAAAGATTTCTTCATAGAAAGAGTGGTTAAACACAGGAACAGACTGCCAAGGAGGTGATGGAGTCACCACTCCAAAAGTGTTCAAGAAACAACTGGACATAGCACTTGGCACTAGTTGGCATGATGGTGTTCAATCAAAGGTTGGACTCGATAATCTTGGAGCTGTTTTCCAACCTCAGTGATTCTGTGATCAATGGCACTCTCAGTCAGTTCACAGATGACACCAAGCTGGGCAGGAGTGTTGACCTGCTGGAGGGCAGGAAGGCTCTGCAGAGGGATCTGGACAGGCTGGACTGATGCTGAGGCCAAAGGTGTGAGGTTCAACAAGGCCAAGTGCTGAGTCCTGCCCTTGGGTCACAACAAACCCTGCACAGTGCTACAGGCTGGGGAACAGTGGCTGGAAAGTGGCCAAGAGCAAAAGGATCTGGAGGTGTTAGTCAACAGCAGCTGAACAAGATCCAGAATGTGCCCAGGTGGCCAAGAAGGCCAATGGGATCCTGGCCTGTATCAGCAATAGAGTGGCCAGCAGGACCAGGGAAGTGTTAATGAGCAATAAGACAAGAGGAAATGGCCTCAAGTTGCACCAAGGAGGTTTTAGATTGGATAGTAGGAAAAACTTCTTCTCTGAGAGGGCAGTCAAGCACTGGCACAAGCTGCCTGGGGAAAGGGGTGAGTCACCATCTCAGGAGGTATTTAAAAGACTCGTAGATGTCATGTTTAGGGACATGGTGGATTTGGCAGGATCAGGTCAACAGCTGGACTCAATGAACTTGGAAATCTTTTCCAACTTAAATGATTCTATATTTCTATTACTTCTTCCCATCAAATTCCACAGTAGGTTTCTTTTTAATAATCTCTTCAATTTTCTTATAGTTGAGAATATTTGCATGGTTATGGTATTATTACTATCTTCAGCTGTTTTACTGCTGAGTGTTTAAATCTTATAAACAGCAGTTGCATTGATGAAAAAAAATATAACAACTGATATTTAATAGTCTCTCAGTTGTGCAATACAGTTGGTTTTCAAAAATGGTATTATTTCTCTATGGACTTTATCCTAGAAATGAGTTTAAAAATGTATTGTTATACTAAGAAAAAAGTAAAAATAGTCATACATTTGTGTTGAGGCGATAATTGCACAAAACCTCCAAAGATATTTGATAATGAAGTATGTACAGTATTCTCCAAGCAAGCTATATTCATTTTCCAGAAAAAAGAAATTATCCTCAATGCTGGCCTCTAAACTGGATTTATAAGGTTTTCATAATAGAAATAACACACATAAAGTGCACCAAGTGGCAACCTATACACAAGTAAAGAAAAATCAGTGCCACACATTCCTTAGGTAGGTGAAGTATAAACAGACAGAAAGAAACCCCAACAAAACTCAAAGCCAGAAAACAGCTATAAAGAAGTGAAAAGTGGAATAAGAGAAGAAAGTAACTCAAGTTGCTCAAGGTGAAAGTAACTGAAGATAAAAGAGCCATTCCCTCTTTGAACAACAATTTTATTAAAATTCCTAGTTAAGGAACACTTCCAGCCAAGAGCTTTTGCTGTTAACTGATATATAGATTGCAGGACACACTTAAAACCTACAAAAAAGTGATGCAAGTCAAAGGGAATTATTAAATGGATTGTAATGACAAATATATTTTTCAGTAATCATAAAATGTTTAAAGAGTTGGCCAACATTAGTACCTGTAGCCCCAAGGATTACAGAGCTTGGCTTGCGGTTTCTCTAAAATTAAAAGGTAAAAAAAGAAAAAATTACCTTAGATGAACCTAGAACTTATCCAGCAGGGGGATTTTTCTATATGCCAACCCTCACACCTGAATTTACTTTGAACAGAACTCCTGTATATTTTTAGAATATATAATGCCAGAGCAGCCATCATGAAAGAATGAAATCCAGGCATCCAAAGTATCTGGATTTTGATTCATAGGTCATAATAAAAAACAGAACAAAACACGAACCAGACAAACAAAAAACACCAAGAAAAATGTAGAATGGAATCCAATTAAGTAATTAGAGTAAAATTGTATTTGAATTTAAGAAAGTACTGCTGAACTTTGATCCTTCTGCTTGAGCACAGAGTAACTAAAGTAACCTAATCTGAATATGGTGTTGCCTGCACAGATGCTTTACACAAACCAGGGACACAATTCTTCTGTCCACAACAAACGGAGCCTCTATCAATTTTCACAGCAGGGAGACACCTTTAAAAAATACAGGACATGTTTGCCTAGTTTGAGTGTTTGTTCTTTCAAGATAAAAACACTATTTTGTTCCAAGTGGAGTTTGACTTAGTTCGTCCAAAATCTTGTAAGAGAGCCACACTACCATCTTCCTCTTAAAAGTTTTCTTGTCCTCATCATCTCCCACCAAATTCATAGTGGGAATATAACTAAGCCATCTTAGAACACATTCAGTTTTAGAGATCTAATGATTTGAATATTTCAGAAGGTATCTAGTTTCAATATTTGTGAATATAATGACTGAAAAATCTATGCTAGATCAGATAAGAATCAGAAACAGGATTTTTGGGTCAAAAACCAGGAAAAAAAAGTTCCTGGTCCTTTCTGCCTGTAAATGACTGCTGATATTTCAATCTTTTGACCGTGCCACACAGAATATTTTTATTAGAGGCACAGAAAATCCAATGCAAGTGTCTAAAAAACAAGATGAAAACCATCATATTATAGTTGTCTGGGTCACTATGGCAAGAACTTTCCTCAGAGTGATTTTATTTTCCAGTTATTTCTTATGCCAGTTGATAATAGGAATAAGTCTTTGCATATCAGCTTTCTTCTCTTTCTATCTTTCTTCCCATTTTAATACATAAATGCCAAAGCAGCACATCTAATCTTAGTGAGTCAAACATAAATCCTACAGGGACTGGATTTCTTAGAGAATATTTTCTAGTGATCTGCTCTGAATGTGTCAGTATGTAGGATATGACGCATTTTGCCATTTTGTATTTATGGTT
The DNA here is from genome assembly GCA_013397375.1 of Toxostoma redivivum. Classification (NCBI taxonomy): domain Eukaryota; kingdom Metazoa; phylum Chordata; class Aves; order Passeriformes; family Mimidae; genus Toxostoma; species Toxostoma redivivum. The sequence continues at coordinate 957,791 of VXBI01006900.1, forward strand.
TGGAGGGTAATAATTTATAAGATATGCATCAGACAGGCTTTACAAGTATGGTTTCCTAGGAAAGGGGAAAGGAGTCAAAGAACATCTTAAAATACTGAACAGACAATTAACTCAATCAAAGATATTGACATTAGTGGAATTAAGACAGCTATGGCTGGCAATATTTACCAACAGCTCAAGATTTGAGGAATTAAAGATAAATGTGGATCTTTCTAGGGATTTGCTGTTTTTACTTTAAAAAATTGTCATTGTAGTTTTATTTAATATCTCATTACAAAAATAAGAAAACTTGCTGACCTATTACAATGCTGTTACAAGCCTGCTGATGGAAATAGCAAGAATTCCACTAGGAAAAATAATCAAAACCCACTGTAAATAAACTGGAGGATGATGTATACTTTTAAAATATATTTTAAAAATTTTCAGAAAAAGATGAAAGAAAACTTCTATGTGTGTCTGGGTGAGGGGAAAAAAAGAGGAAACAACAGGTAATATCCCAAAACTGCAACTTGAGAGACCACATAACCCAGGGAAGTCTTAAAGAAAATTCTGCTGAAGTATGGAGACATATGAGTAATAGAATAGGGCAAGAAGCTTCAGGAGGATTAATTAACCATGCATCTCTACGGGTTTCTGGAGTAAAAAATGCCCTTTTGAGAGGCTACTATTGACTTTTATGGTAATTATAGGGAGAATTAACTGAATATAGGGATGGAAACAGGAGAAATTAAAACCAGAGGAGGTTATTAAACAAGGAGAAAACAGCAAATTAAATGGATTTCACAAAATCAGCTATCTGGAAGGACAAGTCTCTTGGAAAGTTGATTTAAGGGATAAGGGAGTGCAGGAAACTTACCAGAAAAATACACCACAGGTTATTCTGATGAACAAGAGAGACAAAATGGAGGCTCAGAAATCAGTACACCTGTGTAAGCATAGGGTGGAACTGAAGAAATATATAGAGGGAGCTTTGACAAAGCACTAGAGATGAGGAAAGAGAAAGTGTTATTTACTACCATAAATTTGCTAGAACACTGAAAATCTGGAAAAGTAGCTGTCAGCAGTTCACTGCAAAAAAAAAAAAAACAACCAACAATGGTATTTTTAAACATTATTTGTTGTATAGATCTGGTTTGGTTTAATACTTTTAATTAGTGACAGGCAGAGAAGAAGATACTCTTTTAAAATATGCACTAAGCTAGAAGGGAATGAAAATATTCTGGAAAATAGGATCGTAATTCAAAATACTTTAATAAACTGTAAATACTATTTAGAAGACATTCCATAAATATGAATGTAAATTATTCCACTCAATGATAAAACCAAATCAATCCCACAAATGTAGATAGACTGGTAAGCAGAAAGATTGTGGAAAAATATTTAATCATTATTCTGGACTATAAATTAAACATAAGGCAGGTTAGAAAGTTCCTAAACTCTGGAATTTTTCAATGACTGCTCTCATAGTCAAGTTAAGGGATGAGGAGATGGAATATTGAACAATAAAAGGTCTTCTCCAAAACAGTAGTCTAACTCGTAAGCATGCAGGCGTTACTGAAAGTATAAATTTCAGTAAAATTCCTCCTTTTTTTCTTAATTAATTATGGAATTTAAATCCTTATAATATTATTTTGTTACTGGACATACTTTCAAATTAAAGATTCAATTCATTAAGACATACGGGGCAGAATGGGTGTGCGGCATTTTTCTGCAAAACAGCCTGCCTTGAAATTTGTCTTAAATAGACAAGCACATTAGCCCTCTTAACAATGCAAACACAAAGAGAGTCTTAATTTTGCATTGTGCCTAATACTTTAAGAAGCACATTCCCTAGTAAATCTATCTTCAAATAATGTGTTTTACTTACACTCATTGGCAAACAAGCCTTGTGCCTCAACATGAGCTGCTAAAACCACTGCAACTTTTTTGAGTACATTAACAATTCTGTCATTTGCCTAAAATTACAAACAGGGAAGGACTACTATGGATAGTGCAGAATTAAAACCATCCTTTTAATTAAAAATTAGATTTCTTGTAAGCGTAAATGAAAATTGAAAGCTTGCACTGACCCTTGCAGGCTCTGTAGTAATTAATTCCAATCACTCCTGGAAGCCATTCCTAGTATTGTAATGAAATTTGCACAATAACTTTTTATTAAGACAATAAAATTAATGCATGGTAGTGACTTTATAGGCTACTCCCACTTCGTTGTATGTATGGGTGTATTGCTGACTGACCAGTGCGGATGGCGGCCGGTCCCAGACCCATTTATGCCAGTTGGTTCCCCACCCTGGGAGGCGCACAGGCCTGCAGAGGCTCACTATCCATTATCCACTATCCATTATCCATTAACCATTCTCCATTATCCCTTATCCATGGAAAGCGGAGCGCGCAGACGGGATGGCGTGGGAGCGCCCCCTGCTGCCGCACGGCCGCTACTGCAGCGCCCCAGGCTTTGGAACAGCTCCAGCGAGGGAGAGCGATCCACAGCCCCTCCGGGCCATCCACAGCCCCTCCGGGCCATCCACAGCCCCTCCGGGCCATCCACAGCCCCTCCGGGCCATCCACAGCCCCCTGGGCGATCCACAGCCCCTCCGGGCGATCCACAGCCCCTGCGGGCGATCCACAGCCCCACACGGCGATCCACAGTCCCTCGCGGCGATCCACAGCCCCTCCGGGCAAGCCACAGCCCCCTTGGCTGATCCACAGCCCCTCCGGGCAATTCACAGCCCCCCTGGGCGATCTGCTCCTGCACAGGGAAGTTCTTCCTCACGTTCAGGTGAAATTTCCTGTGCATCAGTTTCTGTCCTTGCCTCTTGTCCTACTGCTGAGCTCCCTTTCACACACATTGATGGGTTTACTCTCACTCTTCTCCTGCCCAGGCTAAACAGCCCCAGCTCCCCCAGCTTTTCCCTACAAATGAGGTGCCCCAGTTCCCTGTCTCCATGGCTCATCTCCCCATTCAAATAAAGGCCATGGAGCCCTCACAGCAGCCGAAATCAGCCCAAAAGTAACAATCAGCCAGCATTTCTACACAGGCTCCAGCTCCAGTGCATGACCTCTTCTATTCTTACAGCTCAAACAAAACCCAAACTAATCCAGACAATATTATAATAACCACAGTTCAGAACTAATACCAATATTAGAAATTAAATAATATTGTTTTCCTTTTCTTCCTGCTGAACCTCAGAATTTAGCTTAAAAGTAGATGGGACTGCATCTGAAATTACCAGAAGTGTCATTTCCACCCGACGGCTGAAGAGCCCAAGGGGCTGCTCAGGTTTAGCACAGTGAGATCCCGAGGCTGGTGAGGGTTCTCAGCAGAGCAACCCCGCCTGGCATCCACCAGTCTGATCTGTACAGGAACACTGGTTTTATTTACACTTTTCCAAGAAGTATGGATTAACATTATTTCTTTTGAATTCAGGTTAGAAGTTGAGACTGAAGAAATGGTTTTGTAGTCTGACTAAAAGTGATACACAGGATGAGAGCTCTAATTTTAAAATGCCTGCTACCAAACATGGAAGGAAGCAATCTTCCTTATGAAAGACTTTCTTACTGCCTTTGCTGAATCCAATTTCAAAGGCAAATCATGCCTTCTCGAACTAGGAATGATACTAAATACACCATATTTAGGTTTAGAGCAAAATTTACAATTTTACTTTTGCATAACCTTGTTTCATTTTCACTTGTAACTAACTTGCCATCACACTTAGAGGTGATAGAAGTCACGCCTAAAATAAATAAATCCTTGAAAAGGCACCATCCATCAGTTTCTGAGAAAATTATAAACAACTATTCAAATAGGAAATGTAAAAATATTTTAAAACTTTGTTGAAAAACTTATATTTTTATAAACTAGACATACAGACATGCAAACACCCACCATGTGCATGTACACAGGGAGCTGCAAATGAGCTTGTTTAGCCAAGAACTGAGAACTGGCAGCTTGTTACAGAAAAAAATGTTAGATAAATCCAGGTTATAACTGTAATAAAATCAAAAGATTAAACACATTGACTTAACCAAAGCTTTCTGTTTGGTGACTGAAAGACATCAATGATCAGGAGGAATGCCTGGGTGACTTCAGCTGCATTAAAAAAGAGTCCTACAGCTCAGGTTCCTCTTAGCTCATGACTCAAGATGATGTGAGTTCTCTGAGGACAGCAGAAGGCAGATAAAAGCCTGCAATTATTCCTAATTTCATTGTAAACAAATGGACCAAAAGTCTTTGTATTGTCTTTCGATCTTCATCATTAATTTAACCAGCCTGTAATACAGCACTAAAACATGTCTGGAAACTGAATTTTGGTTTATTTTCCTCTGAGCCAATTACTATTTTAGTTGCATATTATTCAACTGATTTACTAATAAAAACAGGATAAATGAAAATTTCAGAAAAGCCTGAGAGATGGAAAACAATGGAAATTTACAGAGGTCAAAAAAATTTCAAAGAACAGAGTTTACAGACTAAAAAGAAATTCAAAAATCTAAATCAGTACACATTTCAAAAGTGCAAGAAATCTTTTCCATTAAAAAAAGCCTTTAAATTGCAAGAAGGATGATGTTCTTTTTCTATAAACTAGATATTTTTTGAAACACCAATATTAGAAAAAAATATATACGCTATAGATTATATATGTATATATGCATTGGTATCAGATAAAAGATGGATTTTTTTATACATTTACATTTTGTATCAAATACACCAAGTTATTAATACTACAATCCAAACTACTTAGCAAAAAAGAATCTTTATTAAAAATATATATTCAGGAAATTAATACTTTAAATGACAGTGGTAGAACAGACATTTGGTGTCTATCTCATCTTTCAAATCTTCCAAAGAATTACAGAATGATGGAATATTTGGTGTGCGAGGGACGTGTGAGGATCATTGAGTTCAACTCTGAAGTGAATGGCCCATGTGGGGATCAAACACTCAACCTTGGCATTTACAGCATCCTGCTCTCACCATTTATATGAAGTTTGAGAAAGTCCAATTACAGCAGGGCCTATCCCACTCCCATTTTGGGTACATCAAACAAAAAGTACTCACTACTTTCTTCAATTCAATTCTTGAACTATCAGCTTTTTCTAGGTCAGTGTTTGCCCAGTCACCAAACAGAAGGGCTAAAGCAAAGCATTGCCTAAACCACCAAAATTATCACCTTACTATCAATTAATATTTCATTAACCTGAAGAATCAGTGCAAAGTGACCAAGACTGTTGTTTAAGGTTTCAAATAAAATTAAATATCCAAATAAGATCCTTATTTTCCTCTAAGTTCAAAATTCTGTAATAAATAATTCCTACATTTTAATAAATTTAATAAAAAACCTGAACTAGCTATAATAAACTTCTTAAAATCCACCTGATAATTAAGTTGCTTGAAAACATGCTATAGTCAACATATTCTAGGCAGGAGGAAAATACTCCAGCATACAAATCAAGAGAGCTGTGTGGGACCTGATTTGGCTTTGGAACAGGCTGCAGTTAAGGCAGATATCCACTAAGCGGCATTAGCAACCCAAACACCTAATTTTGACAAAAAATAGTCATAATACAGAGCACTTTATCCCCTACAAACAAATCGATGGAAAACGTTTCCCTTGAATGATTAGTTTTATTTCATTTTGTCACAAGATTTGGCGTAATTCCAAACACCGTTAGCAATTTACTTTTCAGATCAAGACATTTGCAAATATTTAGCAGGATGGTCAGATTAGAAATAAAACCATCACGACAAACCTATTAAACAAAGCAACCAAAATATGGGAGCAATGTGAGTTCAAATTAAGACACAAGCTAACTACAGCAAGGTATTTTAAAAATAGTTGGGGTTTCAGAAGTGCTGTAAATCAACAAGCCTGTTGTAAAGTGTAAAAATATAAGTGACACCAAACATTCACTTTACATAAAACACTTTGAAAAAAAAAGTAATTTTAATAATTTAGATGTATTGATGCTACCTGGTTCTAGGATTACAAAAGATTACAATAACTGGGAAAGCAAGAAAACTACTACACTTCACTTATTATTTAAGGATTTGTTTTCAAAATATTAATTTAGGGCTAATGACTGTAAATATAGGGTTCTGAAAATTGTTTACTGGAAAAATGCCTTTAGGAACAATATAAACACCAGAGAAAAGTATTAGAACAGAACTTTCATCTTAAAATAATTTTCTCCTATTCCTATTGTTTGCCCCTGGTCTTTTATGACTCTCAGTTTGTTCATACAAAAACAGCTCATGAAAATAAAGGATGTGGAAAAATCAGTATTACTGTATACAAGACTACAGAAAAATTAAATCAGCAAGTACTTCTGTCTCTCTGCCTCATCAAAACATATATTTAAAGCTTGTGAAATATCCTATATATGCACTCAAAATTCTCAGCATACTTCAATGCTACAAAGAGTAAGACTTTCTTTTTTTTTAAGTGATTTTTTTCTCCTCACTGGCCACAGAGGAATTGCATTAGGACATAGTCCTTTTCCCCTACATCCGCCTACGACAAACATTTGCTGCAAGTCAGCGACTCCAAAACCAAATTGTTTACAATTAACTCAAAAAGCCATTAAAAATTGCTTCTTTGTTCCAGTTGGAAAGAGAGACAGCCAGATGTGTGGCTTGTTGATCTTGCTCTTTTCTGACCTCTGGGTGTAGGAAGAACTGCAGTTGAGGAAGGAAGTCAGCAAGTTGTGTTAATGAAGGTGAACATTGCAAAAAAAGGGCTTGCGATTTTTTTCATGAAAGAAAAATATACTTGAACGACTTTTTATTAAAAAAGAGATAATTCAAGGCCTTATTTTTTTCTGTGAGTGAAAAATTAGAGTCTTTGTTCCAGAAGAAGTCACTGAGTTTGTGTCTTTTGCTACTTTTGAAAAATTATAGCCTTAATTTCAAAAACTTGATGAAGTTTCATTGAGGTATCTGTAAATTAGCAGACATTCATCATTAACACCTGCTGGAAAACCATCCTTCTTTGAGGATGTAAAACTCAGAAAAAGCCTTTTAATTTTAGGCTCTGAGTCACAGTCTAGCACTACAAACCAAAATCTGGCATTAAGCTGAATTCCAGATTGAGAGTGTGCTCAGTTCTTGGGAAAACATATCTGGCCAACAATACAAGGCAACCCCTATAATTACCACAGTACTTGTCTTCAGAGTTCTCCCTAAAACACATTTATGCATTATATCTGTAAAATACCTGGCAATGAATTAACTAGAGGTCTGTGTCAAAAACTTCATTACATGGTACTCCTCCTAACAGTACAGAACACGCCCATACAAGATACTATGTGAGATAAAAACAGTCTCAAAAACTGCACAGCAGCAGGTGTGAAACGTTATCATCTAATTTATAAACTTTTAATTACTTTCTAAAAAAAAAGTCTGAAATGCGCACTGAAATTCGACGACCACAGTGCTCCTCATTTTATCAAGATACCTGAGATGTTAGCAAGTTATCATGGCCTAAGGTAAACCAAGGACATATTTGTATGTGAAGTACAAATTCACTCCAGAGATTCGGCTTCAGATATGAATTCTGGCACACTACATCAATCCTTAAGCAGTTAGTGAAGCCTATTTCAGACATCCAACTTAATTGTCTGGATTAGGTTAAATGTTTGATCTTGGTCTCCCTGCATTGCTAACTTCATCTAAAACAGTTCACATTACTTTTGGTGAAAAATTATTCCTAATTCTTGTCAAGCAGTTACTATTTTAAGAACATATTTACCATGTGAAGACCTGAATATAATCATCATAGTTCATCTTACAACTGTCTATTACAATATTATTTAATTAAGAAACTTTCCAATGTATTCTTAGAAAACAGGAAATTGAACATGAAAACTAGTCTACCCTCTTCCCACTCCATATTCTCTGGCTCCCAAGGTCATTTAAAAAAAAACAGTAATAGATGACCATATACACGGTGATACAAAACACCTCAAAAACAGTTATACTATTATTTAATCTGATAAGGACATTCAAACTCTGGAGAACTAAAGCAATAGTTCATGTCACATTTTTCAAAAGTTCTAAGGGATACTGGCCATTTTAAAAACAGTTTACAAGATTCAATTTTCCTCTTTGCACTGACAGAAATTAAAACCTTATCATGTAAAGTTCTCAGCACAGCTCAAATAGCTCACATCTAAGAGCACAAAAATTGCTTCTGCTGTATTAGTATTTAGAATTTATTACTGGCTTATCACTTTTATGTTAAGATTTGATTTTCAGAACTTTTTCTTTTATACACAAAAAATAAAATCTTCATGTGCTTCTGCAGCTTGTATTTGGTCAGTCTGAAAAAAATCAATCTTTAAGATTAGTAAAGTCATATTTAAGGGTTTTATTTTGAAAAAAATAAGTTTAATTTAATTTTTTTATTATATTTGTTATTATTAATTTAATTTTAATTCAAAGGTCTCTAGTTAGGCCAACAGTTAGGACTTCAAAAATATATCAGGTAAAAAAATTACTAATTTTCTTACCAGGTGTAATTCCTACCAATTTATTATGTTCTACCAATGAAGTTAATAAAAACAGTGAACTACGCTGTAGTAGTATTAACTTTCTATGGAATAAATATAAAATTGTCCATAATTTAACAAATCTTTATTCCCTCATTTCACTCCTTTTTTTTCCTCCCCATTTCCTGTTTCTTCTGTCACGTCAAGGGTATTCATCTCCACTCCTACCATTTTTCCTTTTATTTTTCCTTTTCATTCTACTTGCCCTGTCTCTAAGATCTCCTGTCAACTCATCTCAGTCCCAGCCACTGGAGTGTATAAATCCATGCTGAACACCCATTTCTGAGATTCTCTCCTCTCTGGCTCAGAAAGATCATTCTTGGGCCATTAATTTTAGTTGAAATTCTATTATAAAATTTAATAGGTGTGTCATGTACATAATTCCTATTTCAATTCTCATATGACTGTAACCAAATAGAAGGTTGGAAGAAACCTATGGAGAAAGTAAAACCTAAAAATAAAATATGCAAAATAGTTTTTCTGGTTGTGTGTACAGTCATTACAAGTTCACATCAGCAGTTTAAAACACAGAGAATAATTTTCTATCCTGCAGAAATCGTCAAAGCTCTGATTGTGGTCTTTAATCCTAAGTGTCTCCAGCCACCTCTCCCATCTATCTCCTCCCTTGGACCTGGGTTTGTTCACCCATCCAATGAAATTAAACAGGAATATTGCTGTCTCTCAGCTACACTGGTTCCACATCCTTTATGACCTTAAGTGATGAATCTCTACACCTTCCACCTCTGCAGGTGGCTTTACTTCTTTCGAACAAACCTCCACATGATCAGCAAAGTTTATTCTGACAAACTTCCCTGACTCCACCTGGGTACTGTGAACCAGCTTTAACAGAAACCTGGCCAGGCTGCTGCCGTGTTGGGCTTGTTTTCACCTGCAACAAATGGAAGTTTTTGTGGTCTTTTGCCCACAGCACTACTTGTTGGATGCCTCTCACAGCAAGTTGAACTAATGACAGCATTCACTGTTACTAAAGCAGGGTTAACTTAAAGATTCTTTTCCACACTCAATGGCTTCCATCCTGCTGAGAAACCACTGGACCAAAGCTACCATCTCACACAGCCTTCCTACCCACAATACAATTAAGATACTACTGCCTTTCAGATTTTAGGTGTTACATGCTGCAAGTGCACCAGGTGAAATGTCCTGTCTGCTTCACGCTTCCCAGGAATCCAGGAAGGACTGGCAAACAGCACTGTTTGGGTCACAAGGAGAACTGATGTCCATGACTCAGCCCTGCAGCCCCAGTGCAGCCCTGACCACAACTTGGCTGCATGTGAAGTGTGACAGAGATGCCCCTTCTGGTCCCTATAATCTCTGGAGAAAACATAAGAGGCCAGACTTTCACAACCAGTATTTCTGAAATACTAACTTAGTATTCCACTAAGAAGTAGCTTGTTTTCAGTGACAAATTTTAATTACATCTGCAGATCAAAAACCTTCTAGTTCATCTTTATCACCCTCTGCTTCCCCCTCAGCTACTGAAGTCTGCAGCTGTTCACAACCTCTTCATAGTCCTTCTCATGTATCAAACCTTTTCTTGGAACAGAGAGAAATAAGAAGTTTAAAGCCAGTAAAACAACTTGTTGCTGCAGGTACTGGCACTGATTCCCTTGCGTTGATACCAGTACTTGTGTGAATCTGCAGTGAGCTGATGCAGAGGTCTAAACTGACAGAAGAGTAATCCTCTGGGAAGCCTTTACAATCCCACAGATTTTCAGCAGCAAATTCCCTAAACTACCACATCCTACTGAGTGAAGGTGTTGATGCAAGAGAAAGGGAAGGCAGCACCCACCTACCCCTTCAGATGGCAATGAGCTAATAGAACAACTATATAGCTGATCACAAAATTAAGTCCTGTATATATATTGACCATACAGAGTGGTTGGTGTGGTTTCTCTCAGGGAACATAGGCATTTAGGACAAATGAACTATTAGCACTTAAAATCTCAAATAACATTAGACTCATTCAACAAATACATAAACACTGCACAAAGCAAAGTCCAGCAATATGGCACTCTACCTTTCTCACAATTCACGTATAAAAGGAAGAAAGTACTTTACACAAACACAGTTATGTCTTACCTAGAAATGAAGTGTTCCAATTCACATTCAAAAATCCAAAGAGGTGATGCTATACATTCAACTGTCCGTCTGTCATGAAAAACATTCAAGATTACACTTGGGGTTGGCTTTGCTCTTCCCTAACTCAATTTTGCAGTGAAACTTTCTAGTTTAAAAAAGAAACTTCCATGAGAAATGGAAGTTATTCTAGTCAAATGAAATTTGTAGCATCCAAAAATTTTTGTAGTAATGCAATTAAAAAATGCAGCTGGGTTGAAATGATCAGATATTCAAACTAAATTTTATCCCATATAATTCTGCTAAATAGATTCAATTTAAGTTGGATTTTATAATGAGCTGTTGCCAAGACTGGTACAGCCAAAGGAAAATAATGTGCACTGGTAGTAGTATGCATTATATTAAGAATTAAAAGATATAATAATGAAATCATGGAAATGGGAATACATTTCCAAAACATTAGCAATTTAGTATAAAGGCTGTATTTATTTAAAACAATATTTATATTGAAAAAAGTCCAGTTAAAGCAGTTCTAAGTTCATAAATTAATTTCTAATCTTTTGAAGCTACTGAAATAAAGAATGTTATTTAAATGCCCAATAGTGACCATTTTTTGAGTGTTGGGGCAGGGGAGGCCACTAGAAAAATGAAGGGACCAAGTCCTTCATAAGGTTCTATACAGACAGCTATTTTAATGTTATTTTTTTCAACTCTCTAAATAAAATAACTTAAGAGAGATGCAAGCTTGCTCCCAGAATAAAGGTGAAGGTAACAAGGAAAATAAAGCCACTACAGAAAAGCTTGGAAGTAAACTTCAATTTCAACCATAACCTCAATAATGCTAATATAACTCCACAAACACTTTTCCCAAATATTCAGTTTCACTATCCTCACAACCTCAGAGGTCAAGCCATCTGGTTCATAAATCAGCTTAATTCAGCTTAATTAAGTTTTGGCTTTGAAAAACACACGGTTGTGTTTCTGCAGCTATATTTATAAATATGTGACTAAAAACTGGGTTTAATCTAATTATGGACTTTTATCCATTTAACTTCAAAATAATAACCTTGATAGCTGCCTAAAGAGGAATTATCTCATGAAACTCATGTCGTGCAGTGCAGATTTTTTTTTCCTAAAAATAAATTCCTTACTGCAAAAATTGTAACAATTCATTATAAAAGCAGATTAAATTATATCAAAACGTAACACTAATTTACCAAGTAGAACACCCACACACGGAACTAATTAGGAATAGCTCCTCTGTGCAAATAAATCCTTCTACCAATTAGTAGCTGGTCAAGTCAGGGAACTCCCTTTCTCTAGGGGAAAAACATTTTTTTTTTTAGCATTGCTTTATTTTGCTGCTGGCTGCAAATTCTCTCCAGTTCTGTAGCAATGCATGGAATGTCCAACTTATATTTCAGACAGTTTGATGGGAACTCAGTCAAGATTTGGAAAAAAAATGGCAGTAGAAGACCCATAAAAGTCACAGAACTAGGACTTCAAAAGAGATGTGAACAAATCCTGCTCTCTGCCTAAGCCAATTCTGTCCCAAGGGTTTAGACAGAACAGAACAATAACAGTGAAATGACTCAAAACAAACAGTGGAGTAAGTGAAAAAAGTACATGGGAAGTATAATTCTCAATAGCTGTTCTATAATAAGAAAAGCAAACAAATAAAAACCTCAAGGTGAGAATATTATGCCCAGATAACATTCTGAAAGCGTCAGTGAGGTGCAACAGCAAAACTGCATATAGCATGGTATTCAATGGGGGCTGTGTTCATTTATCACTGGTGATGTTCAAATCTGCTCCACAGCTGTTCTGTGCAAGTCTGAAAGTACCAGAATTGACTCTTACCTTGTTGAAGATGATCCAGAGTCTTCCCAATACTTAGACGGAGTCTGCAATCTGTGGATTTTAAAATTCATTTAAAAGGATTATTATTAATGAAACTGTTTCAATTAATGAGTAAAAATTAGAAATGTTATTTAAATGCCTTCAATAGATAATAACTCCTTTTTTTCCAAAAGCAAAGATTACTCTGCAAGGTGTCTTCTACTGTGCATTACTTCCAGAGCCAAAGGTCAATTAATCTCACACTACTGCACATCAGGGTAGTGAAGGATTGTTGCATGAACACTTCAGCACAGGGAAAGGAGTGGCAGCACCTCACAGAATCCCAACATTCAACCTTTCCCACAGAGCAATGATGGAGTAAGAGACAACTCCTGATCCTCCAGTGTTACAGGGCTGCAAAAACCAGCTCTAAATACAATTACAGGACAGCATTTGCTGCTTGAAGATTTAAGAAAACATGTCTTCCCTCTTGACCCAACAACAAAAAAAATCACAAGTCTGAAAGACTCTGGAATTCCAGCACTGGTTATATTTATATAGAAAAACTAAATTTTGAAAAGAAAACCCCAGCAATTATCAAGGAGAACCTCCTGTTCAGCTGAATTATAAAATTATAAAACCTTTGCAACTTATACAGAATAGCTATCCCTCAGCCCAACTTAAGTAGTAACTAGGACTGAATTAGATTTTTAATCAAATACACACAACATTCTGGAAGTCTGCTTTTTAACCTTTTAAAAAAATTATCTCAGATATCTAAATTTTGTTCAGTATAACACAAAATGAAACACAAAATCAAATGGGATGTAAAAATAATGCCAGTGTAATTTGCATGTTAATGTGATTAGCAGGTATGAAATGGGCATTATAAAAAGACCACAAACAGATGCCAGAAAGCACTTATTGTTTGTCAGCAATAACTGCGTGGAATGGGCTGCAAGGCAAGTTCACTGAAGTTAGGATTGAGAGAGATGCCATCAAGTGGGAATGCCCACGCCATGGGTGGGAAGGAGGATAAACTCCCGTTTTCAGTTTGGTATCTTCAAAATATTCCTTAAAAGGTGGAGATAAACATCCCAAGATTGGTATCAGTTTTCCATAGGAAAGCTGAGGGAAATGAAGAGGAACAACACTTTCATGAGTTTTGAAAATAACTAAGTATCAAGTTCTAACAACACTGTCACTTAACCACAGGGTGGATAAACGTATCTATGAAATCACTCTTCTTGGGAGAATTTGTGAGTCAGAAAGAAAGGAAAGTGATCATTTCTTAAACACCAGCCTGATCAAAATGGACAGAAATAAATAAGGCACTCTGGAAACTTTAGTAAAAACTTTAATGCTGCTCTAAGGGAAGGATATTAACAAGGAGGCAAACCATCTCATATTAACACAGAAGAGAAAATTCTCTTTTATTATTTTGGGAATCTCCAGCAAGTCAATTTATCTCTAGTTAAAATGCATTTATACAATGAAACACAGGAGTCAGTTCAGTTCCCTTAGCATAGTAGTCTGGAGGACCTGCTGGGAGTAAAGCTTATTATCCACCCAGGGATTTGAGCAGTCGTAGTTCACAACCAATTTGACTTAAGGAAAAACACAGCTGCTATTTTGAAAGTTTCCTGCTGTTTAAGAAATAATTAAGGCTGCACCATTAGTATTCAACAAAGCATAAATAGCAGAGATGCTAAATTAATTCTATCTGGAAATAAGGAGTTAAGTGAAGCTGCATTACAGAATGGACTACATAATGTTCAAAGGCAAAAGAGAAGAGTTAAATGAGATTAAGTGTGCATCAGAGACCAAACTCTCTATCCTAACTATACAACCACAACATTTTTTCATGTTCACTTTACTGAAGAAGTAGAAAGCACAAGTTCCAAAATGAATCAATGAATTTTATTCTGATTTAAAATACAAAACCAAAAAAGGAGCAGCATCTGAACACACTTGCCAATGTATAAACTGAAAAAGCACACACTCATTAAAACCCCTGCTACCAAGCTGGTACTATTTAAATCTTATGCAGAAAAATGCAAGACATGTCAATGGTAATACAGGTAATTCAGAGAAGTTCATCCTTAGAGCATCCTGACCTGAGCTTTGATTCTCTCCCCACGCAACCCTCAAAGCACAAACTGCACCAGGAATTCCCAGCCCAGGAATGCCACTGTCTGTGTGGGGACTGGGAGGTCAGTTTCTGATCGCTGGACCACTTCCAGGTGGAAGAACACATGACAAGGTCACCAAGAAGCCTATGCCATCCCAACAGCTACTCCTCATGTCCTGTAGAAGCAAGGTGGTAAGACAGATGGTCATGCTCCACGGACTAGAGTCAACGCCTGAGTTGTCTGTTGGACCAGACACTGTTAAGTCATTAGGATGCTAATAGCTTTAACACTGCTTAAAGAAAAAAAACCACCCACATACAAAACTTCACACCCTACAGTTTTTGCTAAATATAAGGTTAGACTTGCACCTCGTAGACAGAAGGCAAACAGACAATTATAAGAGTGCTGAGACATCTGCTTAAGACAGGGATTCCCCAAGGAAAAGCTAAGGATCATGCCAACTCTGGTTTGCACTAGCACTGCTACTTTAGCTAACAGAAAGCAAAGCTTAGGTCAGGGATAAATTTTTCTCTACTGCCAGGATATACATGCTCCAATTGAGGACATCATAGATGCCATCTGCTTAACACCCAGTTTATTCATTTTGATTTAAAATGCCAAGCCATAATTCTTCAAATATATATTTATTTTAAATAATTGCTTTCAAAATGGCTCATTATACTTGTGTATTCTCTGGGACTTGTCTTATAAAAGAAATATGAAACTCAATGATTCCATGATTTTAAGTTACTCTGGCTCATTTTTCCTGCTTTCCAGAAAGCTTCTCACTTCCAGGCTTGAAAGAATTTCTCTTCTACTTTCCTAAGTACATTATGACAATGCTGCCACTGCCTCCCCAAAGAAGCTGCTGAATCCCAGCTTCCTGGAAAGCAGGATCTGTGGCCACATATATGTCAGAAAATAAACCAGGGCACATAGCCACGTTCTGGGCTTGAAACCAGCAAATACGTTACAGCTTGTAGCTGGACAACTAAAATCTTATTCCTCCATACAGCCCAGCCAGATTCAAACAGCCTTTTGGAAACAGTCCATTGTCTCTCCTGACCCCAGAACTATGCTTGGGCATTATCTGGGAGAGTGTTAGCTGGCACAGAACACAACTGTGTCATGAGCAGGACTAAAAATGTAACAGTAGAGTCTCATGCCATACCCACTCCTTATTTAGTTCCTACTATGAACATGCATCACAAATACAGTACCCAGTTGCTTCTGGAGAACATAATTTTTAGAAGTTAATTCCATAACCAGCCAAATACATTTCAGAATTAAGAGGTCACTCTTGCCTAGGTGGTTGTTGCTTTCAAATCAGGGGAACAGAACCACATAATCATGTAACATCTGAGCATTTGCATTTCCACGAGTATCATGCAGCACACGTAAAAATTTGCACTCTCCAGTTTTTGGAGCTTTTTAATGTGTTCAGATGGACTGAAGATGAGCATCTGATTTCCTAATTTTGGCAAGGCTGGACTGCTGTCAGTAGAACATTTGCCCTGATTGTCAGCTGGTATAAAATGGGCATAGATGTATGAACTGCATTCCAAGGCAGAGCTGAGATTCCGCTTCTCCAAACATCACCCGCATCAGAGTGATGGGCAAGGAGGAAATTAATCTTACAAGATCAGCATTTTAGGAACCAATCTGTGGTGTTCTTTCAATAATTCACAAAGTTATATATGTCTTCACAAATCTGTTTCTTTCATCAAATTCAGAAATCCCAAATTAATTACTTTAAAAAATTCATCCAAACCTGAATTGAAAACATTTACCCTTATTTTGCACAAAAAGGAACACAAGCGAGAAGTTCTTGTAAAGACAAGAGAGGCACATAAAACTTCTGAAAGGAAAACACAACTATCATGGTGCAAATATGGATGTAAATATTGTACTTGGCAAGAACTACTGTGTGTAAAACTCTGTATAGATGTGATTATGCAGTGTCATAGAGGACTGAAAAATCATCCTGACAATACAAAAAACATACAACCCTTTCACAATTGCTGACCTACAGACCATCTGCAGTGCCAGCTCCTTACTTTGGAGTCTTAAGTGCAATGGTACTGCGTATTGGGTTTCTGTGGCAAGGTTTTGGTAGTGGGGAGGGCACTGAAGGGGAACAGGATGGGATGATTCAACTTACCACTGGCCAAGGCCAACCCCATCAGTGATTGGTGACAGCACCTCTGGCATAACTGAGTTAAGAAAGGGGGGAAAAAACTGCTGCAGAAGAGCAGCCAAACAGAAAGTGAGTGCTTGAGCACAACAGCCCTGCAGACCCAGGGTCAGTGCAGCAGGAGGGGCAGGAGCTGCTCCAGGTGCTGGAGCAGAGATTCCCCTGCAGCCCTGGTGCAGCCCATGCAGAGGCAGCTGTGCCCCTGCAGCCCAGGGAGGACCATGGGGGAGCAGAGATCCACCTGCAGCCCAGGGAGGAGCCCACAGTGGAGCTGGTGGGTGCCTGAAGGAGGCTGTGACCCTGTGGGAAGCCTGCCCTGGAACAGGCTCCTGGCAGGAGCCATGGCTGTGGAGAGAGCAGCCCACACTGGAGCACTTGTGACCCCATGGGGGACCCACACTGGAGCAGGCTGTTCCTGAGGGACTGCATCCCTTGGGAGGTTTCACACTGGAGCACTTCATGAAAAACTGCAGGCCATGGGAAGGACTCACATTGGAAAAGTTTATGAAGAACTGTCTCCTGTGAGAGGGACCTCATGCCAGAGATGAGGAAGAATGTGACGAGGAAGGAGTGTCAGAGGTGGACTGAACTAACTGCAACCTCCATTCTCCATCCTCCTGTGTTGTTTGAGGGAAAGAAGTAGAGAACTTGACAGTGAAGTTGAGCACAGGAAGAAGAGTGGGGTGGGGAGCAGGTGTTTTAAGATTTGGGTTTATTTCTCGTTGTCCTACTCTGATAGGATCGGTAACAGGTTAAACTAATTTCCCAAGTGTAGTCTGTTTTGCCCATGACAGTCCCTGGTGAGGGATCTCCCTTATCTCAACCCACAAGCTTTTCATTATGTTTTCTGTTCCCTGCCAGCTGAGGGGGGCAGTGACAGAGCAGCTTTGGTGGGCACCTGCCATCCAACCAGGGTAAATCCACCTCAGTATTGACAAAACTGCTTATTACTCTGTAAAACCTTGAGCACCCATTTATAACTGGCAACTTATGTTGCAATACCAGCTGCCAATCTGGTCCAGTGAGTCCACCTAATAATCTACCTAATAACCATCTGCTCCAACCTCATAGTCCTAGATGAACTCCCACACTCAGATTTACCCATGAATACTTTAATTGTACTGCTTTGAACTGCAGGTACAATTTCAGTCTTCCAAAGAGATGAAAAGATGACAAATACATCTCAACAATTACATCAACATTCAACTAAAGACCACCATTCCAATAAACCATAAAACTGTAAGATCTTTCAAGAAAAACAACCAAAAGTCCACAATAAAAACCCACCCACATACGTGAAGTAACAAATTTATTAAATCCCAGTGATGATAACACTGCAGGCATGAGACAGACATCTGTTTTTCTCAGATCTTGGCCTAAATCCTAGTTCTGATTTAAAAAAAAAAAAAAAAAAAAAAAAAAAAAAAAAAACCAAAAA
>VXBI01006902.1:6355-40832 GCA_013397375.1 Toxostoma redivivum
TTTTTCCCATTTGGAGGGGAATTTTTGCCAGTAAATACCCTTCAGGCACAGCCCTTGTGTGGATGAATGGCTCCAATGTTAGTCCATGGAGTCAATCTCATTTCAGCCTGAGATGAGTGAAGGTGTCAAAGCTGCAGAGACTTTCCCTCCCCATTTTTGAGTCATTTTGTGTGATCTTTCCCTGGGGGTGGCGACCTCCAGCCCTGCTGCCTTCAGCCTCGCTCAGGTCGTTTAGGCTGGAGCTGGAGTAACAGCCCTGTAATATTAAGATGTCCTTTAGCTCAGTCCTTTTGCACTTTGAATGGATCTGCACTTACAATAAAATGGGCCTGACCCCTGCCTAGGAAAGCTTTCAATACTATTACTTGTGGAGAGCTAAACATTACACTTCTGCAGGCGTAAGCAAGGTTTTATGGAGAGGTTCTCATTTACAGGTTCATGTGAAGGAGGCTGGAAGGTGTATTCAACCCTATAAAATACCTGAACCTCAGAAAAATCACACTCATATTTGGTCTTTAACCTTTCCACACCTGTTTTATAAAAAATATCAATGTCCACATAGCTGCTGTGGGAATGAACTCATTGCAAGACTCTCCTCCTCTCTCTTTCTCCCTATCTCTGAAAAATATATTTTCCACAGCCTAACTGATCATTTTGGCCACTTTTTATTTGAAATTGTGCTTTATAAATGTCTGGCACTCAGCACCATTTGGTCCCCAGCAGAAATCAGTAAATAAAAATCCATGTGCTGCAGAGAACATCCAGAAAAATAGTTAACAAGTTTCCTTAGGTGACCCAGAAACAATTACTTCCCCAGCAATTCCATGGCCATGTAGACATCCATAATTCTTCAGGGCTTAAAGATAATAAAGTGTTAACATGGTATTTTTCAAGCATTCACTGCTGCTTTCCAGTCATATCCAAAAGCACCATTCAAAACCAGCAGCATCTTAAACTCCCTTGGGCTTTCCTGAGCAAGAAATAAAACAAATGAAGGAATTAATTCTTTCCTTTTCTTTAAAGGAGATTTAAAATTGAGTCTGGCCCTTAAATTTTAAATGTAATCGATCCTCCCTACAAATCTAAAGTGCAAAAGCTTGTGAAGTAATTTTTCCTTATTACTTCTTTCCAGATCTTGTCTCGTGGCTGGAAATGTCAGCTTTAATCAGTTTGAGGAGATTTGCATGTGGTAAATAATAATGCAGCCTATTAGACTAACCAAATAAAAAGACAAGTAGCAGAAAGTGGAACTAATTCCCAGTTCTGCAGCCCTGCAAGCCCTGGGTGCAACCTCAGAGCAGCGCTCTGAGCCCCTAGCTCTCCCAGCTCCCCAGGGCTGTAGAATTTGGGGGTGTTATTTAGGGTCTGGCAGCTTTGGATCCCGAGGGAATGAGGGATGTGGAGAGCAGCAAACCCTACAGGACACCCTGCAGGCTGGGGAGCAGCAGTGCCAGCTCCACACCGAGTGCCAGCGCAGATGGTCGGGCTGGGGAGCCCAGCGAGGCCAGGCTGCCATTCCTGCAGGAATCCTCCTCCTGGAAGGCTTTTATGGATATATATTTTACAGGTGACTTGTGAAATATAAAACTAGAGCAGTCTGCAGTTTCTAAAGAAATAAATGATTGGTGTGAGGCTCGGTGAGACAGTAATGTTTGATGTATTCCATCTACGTGACACCTCAGGCTGCTTTTGGGCATAATAATCCTCTGCTGCCAGCCTCTGCTGCTCTAAAAACAACCAGGGGATGCTCGGGGGGCTGGGGACTGCCTGCCTCCCCTTTGCCCCAGAAAACTGCTCCCTCCCTGCTGCAGGAATCAGGACAGGGAGGAAAAGTCCAGTGTCAGTGTGGGTGGGATCCCAGTGAACCCACAGAAGGGTGATGCATATAAAAAATGTGTGTTGTCCTATAGCAGAGACACTTTACCCCAAAAGACAGAGCTGGCTGTTCCCTCCAGCTCTGGAAAATGGGAAGGTGGTTATTTTAAAAATGCTGGAGTCATGGAAAGATTCCTGCTGTCCTGCAGGGGCTGGAGCAGAAGCCAGCTGCACACATATGGCGAGTGAGTAACTGTCTCTAAAACAAATGAAAATAGAATTGGATGCTTTGCCAGGGACAGAATTCCTGCCAAAGCTTGTTGCTGCATCATGTTGGCGAGTCCTGATCTGGCTGATGTCAGAAACTGCTTATTATGCAGAAAACTCTCGAGGAGAAGTGTCATTATTGCCTTCTGTTCCTTTATAGGCTGGGTCTAATTTAAGCAGGAGGCAGTAAAATCCAATCCATCCCTGCCTCTTGGAGCTGAGATTTGGTGGGATGGATGAGGAAGACTCCCAAATCCTCTGGCTCTGCAAAGTGCTTCCCTAAGGGTGCTATTTCAGATCAAAGTAACAGCTTTACTCTGGGAATCTCAGCTCCCTGTTTTTCCATTCATCAATACTATATCTCAATCATATCATCTGCAGATGGGTCCTCTTAAACTCATTGCATAGATCCATCAGGATCCTCCAGTGTGGATGAGATTTGTCTGCTCTGGGGTCACTTTAGCCACAGCAACCTCCTCTTGTGTCACCCACAGTGCTGGGCCATGCCATGCTGGAGTGACAGCAGAGCAGAGACAAACCTTTGCTTGGCAAAGGGGTTTGTGCCCGAGCTCTGAACCAATGAAATCACCCACCCTGGCACTGCCAGATTTAGGGACAGCGTTCAGTTCGGTGGGGTCAATGGAAAGCCGAGTTTGCCCGTGTTTCTTAAGCTTCATTCCAGAGCATCAGTCAGAGTCAAGTCCTCACTGGCTGGGATTAACCCTGATGGCATCGCTGTCAGCACGGGAGGGGCCACTGGTCCAGGAACCCAAAACACCACGTGCTTTTTCATGGGATGCTCTAAATACATCTCTAATAACCTCATTTTAATGTACATTACTGCAAGAGCTCTTCTTAAAACTATTATTTTCCAAAACCAATCGGGAAAGGCAGGTGAGCATCGCTGCACCCCAAACTCCCCGGGCAGCATCTCCTGTGTGGGGCGAGGATCAGCCCTGAATGGCCGGGGCGTGGGCAGCCCTGGAGGGTCCCCACGGTGTGGGACAGCCCCCGGAGGGTCCCCACGGTGTGGGACAGCCCTCGGAGGGTCCCCACGGTGTGGGCGAGCCGGGGCTGTGCCTGCAGCCGCATCCCACGTGGCGGTGCTCCTGCCCCAGGGATGCTGCGGCTGCCGCGCCGCAGCCGACAGGGAGCGGCGGGGAACGGGAAAAACAACTCTGAAACGATGGAAGCTTCGAATTCAGGGTGAAACCTCTTCCCCAAGGCTCTCTCGGTGTGAAGCAGGCTCGTCTCATGCCCTGGCCCGTTCCCCCGATACATCAAAGCTGAGGATGGAGCGGTGCCTGCATCCTCTGTGATGGATCCTCCACTGCCGCCCCCTGAGCCTTCACCATCTCTGTTTTTTGGGGGGAATAAACCAAACTCACACGTTTCTGTGCAAAAACTACATCCTTTGTCTCTTTTGCTAAGTGGAATTTTGTCCCTGTGTTCCCAGGGCAATCGGCACTGGCAATCCAAGAGGTCTGAGTAAGGGTTTGGCTGCAATTTGGAAAAATGCTTTGCTGACAGTTTGAAAGAAATTTCTGGTGCTCAAAAGCTTTTCAGACTCTTTTTGACATTGATTATGCATAGACTGTGTAGTGCAGAGGAGAAAATGGCTTTCCAGCATCAAACAGTAGCAAAATCCATATCAATAAAAATTATCAAGAGAAAGGAACAAAGCGTTTATAAGACAAAACTGTCTTCAAATTTATCAACAACGATTTTCAAACCGGGGGAAATCATTGCAAGGAAATGAAGCTGATTTTGGTGTAGATCACAGCACTGCCCCTCTCCTTATGTGGGGAAATGTGGATCTCCAAGGCAAAATTGCCCCTCCATCAATAACATGATATATATTTTATCACCATAGGAAACACAGGGATAAGAGCTGAGAACATTGCTTCCAAAAATGCCACACAGAGGGTCACCCAATGGATGTTTTTCACTGGAGTGTCTCTGCCAGGATGAATCCTGCTCCTTGCTCCCTAACTTTCTGTAATTCACTTCCAGCCTGTAACTTAATGTACAACATTTTGCTCAGAAGAACATGAAGGAGACAAAAACCCAAAGCCCTCATCAATCACAGCCTGGCTCCTGGTACAATTAGCAAGTTCTATTATCTTAAGAATGACACTTGTAGCACGGAGCAAAGCCAGGCTCACCCAATATTCTAATTCTGTATGGAAAAAAAGGGAAGGCTTGAATTGCATTAGCATTGCATTAGATTCCCATGACTTTTTATATCAGCACTTGTGAGTTATTTATGAATTCATTTATTTACAAGGACAGCCCTTTCTGCATTCAGTTGCCATGGTTGCTTTAACTCCTGTATCCTATTAATTCTGGATGTTATGAAATAGATATAGATCAGACAATCATTGTGTTGTGGCGAGGGTTCTTTTTATTATTCTTATTTTACTGTTTGATTCCCTGTGTCCTGAGCAGAAAGGTTTTAACACCCATCATCTCTCCAGAATATCCACTGCCAGCTGGCTGGGGAGCTGGTGTTGGGGCAATTCCCAGAGCTCTCCCCCCTGCCAATCCTTCCTGGCACAGAGATGCAGCCTGGGCTGGGGGGAATGTGGCAGCTGATTCCTAGCACAGAGCCACCAGCTTTGGTTTGAGGCAGCAAGTGAAGAGCACAGCTGGGGACAAAAAGGGAATTCAGGAAGGCCAAGTGCCAGCCTGTCTGGGTGGCATGGGGAGGCATGGGGCACCCTCACCTTTGGGAATTGCTGCAAAACCTGTCGTGATGGGGATTAGGTTTTCCTGCTTTCCTCCTGCACATGGTCTGTTTGTAAAAACCACTGTGAATCCCAGAGTGCCAAAGCAGGCTCAGCCCTAGGGAGAAGCCAGAGGGGTTTGTGTCACCTCAGAGAGATCTGAATGTGCTTGAGAGCACAAATCTCACATGCAGCTACTCCCCAACTCCTTCAGGAAGGAGGAGATCAGTTTGGCTGCTCTGTCAGCTAAGGGACAGGGAGAAACTTCTCTGACAAGGGAGAGCTTTGAGGTGCTGCCTGTTCCAGCCAGGACCTCGTCCCCACACTGAGCAGGAATGTCCCTTGAGACTCTGGGATCTGCCAGGCCAAGGAGCTTGAGTTTGTCCCTTGGAGAGGGCAGAGGTGCTGCTCAGGGAGGAGGATGGTGCTGTAGATCCCAAAGCCAATGTGCTGGAAGTGTTCTGTAATAGCATTCCACAAGAAAATTAAATCAATTACTGAGTCTAATAAAGCTCTCAAGGTTTTTAATTAAATGAAGTTTTAATTAAGGCAGCATGAGCCCATGCTCTTTTGATATTCTGCTTCAGACCCTAGAGGATTGTGACTCCTTTTTGTAATTTACATGGGCTGGATCAATCACCAGAGTCACAAAAATGTGAGAACTGTGTCAATTCTGTGGGGTGAAATACTGTACATGAGCCTGGAAACTCCGACAGCTCTGGCTGGGAGAGGTTTTTAGCTTGGGATCACCTTTCCTGCCACGGGCAGAGCATCAGCCTGAGCTGGTGTCCTGGGAAAAGTCCTCCCCCAAGCACAACTCCTGCCATCTAATCCAGGAGGCTGCTGTTAGTGGGAAGTTTCATGAACTCATTAATTCCCTGTTCCACACATCTCCCTGTCCCCTCAGCAGAGCCCATCCCAGGCTGTAACTCTGGTTCAGGGGCCAGGCAGGAAAACTGCAGGCAAACCAGACCCACATCTTCCAACCTGGACATCTGGTAAGTGGCCCCAGAATGTTCTGTCTCTATTTTAGTCTTGTTTTGCACACAATATGCCCAAAACATGCTTTATTTCTTAAGGAGATAAGGATCTTTATGTAACCCATTTTTCCTTAACGCTAAGTCCTTTGTCAGGATTAAAGAATCCTAAAACATCTGTACACGTTTGGGTGGCAGATGTATAGAACAAACAGCCTAAAATAACATGGAATATTAACCTACTAAATGAGGTATTAAAAAAATAAAATAAAAGGACCCTCTTGCATTCTTAGTTACAGCCAATTCCTGAGCCTGGCTACAGTGCAGGTGGATAACAAGTGGGAAATGGGGATTTTCATCTGAGGAAGAGAGGGGAGAGGGGAGACCTTTGCTCACTGCGTGTCTGCAGAGGGGGCAAATGCAAACCTGACTCCAGCTCTGCCCCTGCAATGCTGTGGTGCTGGGGACCAGGATCCTCATGCTGTTCCTGGACCAGTGTGCACAGCTGGACTCAGAGCCTGGCAGGGAGCCCCTCTCCAGTGCTGCTGGTCCTTGAGTGCCAGGGGCAGTGTCTGAGAAAGGCTGGGAGCTGTGCAGAGCACAGGAACTGCCCCCTGCCAGCTCAGCATGGCTGGATGGACAGGGGTGTGGGTGGATGGATGGCTCAGAGCACTCAGTGACCACTCTGTCAATACCCAAGATCAAACCTGATGCACTTCAAAGTCTCCAGAGCAGGTCAGAAATCCCCTGCAGTGCCTTGGCCAGTTAGAGCCCAGCTTTAGCAGCCTCTGCCAGCCTCATCTCCAACGATCCATACAGGTCCCATCAGTCCTGGCCACAGCCAGCTCCCTCCCAGGCAGCCAGCTAAGGCCATTAGTGTGATTACTGGAGGTCATGAAGTTCAAACCAAAATGTCAATTTTCATTTGGAAGAATGGTCCCATTTGAGGAGCAAAGGGAATTTTTTTCCTCTCTCAAAGAGACCCTGACTGTGGAATCATTGCTCCCCAAAGACTTGCAAATTTCTGGCCAGCAAAAGGTGCCAATAGTTGCTGGAGCCAGTGAAAAGATTAACAAGGGTCACCAGTGCTTTCCTCTTTGCCTGCACTCAAAGGCTCTGGGGCCTATTTGGAAGATATTAACCACTGCCTTTACCTTCTGCACGTCCATCACTGGGTTTGGGGTCTTTATGGATTTATTGACAAGACAGTGCCCATTAATCTTCCCTGTAAAATGCCAGCCTAGGAGTCACTCAGGTTACATCACCCTGCAGACAGGAGCCTCTAGCCAGAGTTTTAAAAGGAAGGTGGAAATGAGGTGAAGTAGGTGGTGGGTGAAGCCCTGGAGAAGGGAGAGCAGCCACCCAGCAGCCTCTGCCAGTGTGTGAAGGCAAAATCTGACCTTGGGGAGGCTGCTGGGCTCTGCTCATTGATTCAGCAGGGTCAGGATGACCCCTCTGTGGTCTGGGGTTAATGATCCACATTTGGGGATGATCCAGGAGAGCCGAGAGATGGTGAGAAGATGAGTGCTGACCCCACTCAGAGTGTCCCAGGCAGGGCTGGTGATGACATTGGAAGTTTTAGATGTCTCCTTTCTGGAGAAACTCAAAACAGCTCTGAAAGGCCTTTCTCACACCAGGCTGCTGCTGGGAACACTGGCTGGGCCATGGGCACTGCAGGGTGGCACACAGCAGGGCAGGGTGGGCTCCTGCCCACCTAGGAGATGTCACGCTTTTAAAGTGGGTTTTTTCTTCTATGTCATTGTGCTAAATAATTAAGTCTGTTCCATCTTTACCTACTGACAATGTGGCACTTAATTAAGTAGTTTAATTAGAAGCTGGCAGCTTTAATTAAGTTTAGGACTGTAGAGGTGATTGGGAGCCTCCAGCCGAGTCACAGAGCCTTTCCCTGGGGATGAAATGTGGTGGGGGAGGAACCTTTTCTCCTTTGTCCATCGTCCTTAGACACACCAGGGAGGGAACCAACACCCTGCTGCAGCCCCCCAGCATCTCCCAGCTGCTGAGGGAGGGCTTGAGCACCATTTGGGAGAGCTGAGGTCACCATGGAGCAGGAGGGGTTGGCCAGGAGGATGGGTGGGACAGCAGGAGGGTGTCCAGAGCCACAGCTCTGCCCAGAGGGTGCCCGAGCCTCCTCACCCTGGCTGAACCTGCTGGACACCTGGGAAAGGTGACAGGTATCACAGGGTGAAAGCTGTGGTGGGTTCAGAACAACATCTGCAATTCTACACCATGCCCAGGGCTGTCTAAAAGATGTATTGCTTTTTAATAATGTAAATATGTAAATATTACCGAGGTGCCATTAATCCTCATTGCCTCAACATGATACCACTCTTAAGAACAAATGTAATAAGAGATTATTAATATGCAAGGTAATAGTACATTAACCTGACTAACACCAATAAATTCCCAGCTTAGCACAAAGCCAGAGGTTGCTCATGGAGCAGCCTGAGCCCCACTTGCCTTGAGCCACCTCCAGCAACAGCCCAGAGGAATCCCAGTTATCCCAGTAGGATCCCTTGCCTGGGGATCTCAAACAACTGGGAAGGAACAAGGAGGCCCTGGAGAAGAGGTGGGCTAGGCAGATCCTGCTCCTTGCTTTGGAGCCCAAACTGCTGAGGTTCTTTTTCCAAAGCATCACATTTCCCCAAGGGATTTCTTGACCCCTTCTTGCAGCAGATTAATTTTAAATTGTAAATATTTATTAGGCTGGAGAGTCTTGTTGGTCCCAGAAGCACAGGAGTTAACCCAGGATTCCTGGCTGGACTTGCTATGACATGGCCAAAGCCTCCATCTCCTTGGTGGCTGGAATTTTTCTCCCAAGAAGCTGCACCTCTATTCACAGCCTTAAACCCCAGCTCTGTTAAAGGTTTCCAGCCCCCAAGCTGGGTCCGGTGCAGCTCTTTTCTCACTGCCTGTTTTGCTGTTGTGTTTCCTGTTGGAATACAAGCACATCCAGGGATTACACATTGGAACAAGTGTCCCAATTTGCAGGTTGCTGTCACCTCTCCTTGGCCCTGGCAGGGCAGCCTCTGCTTTGAGCTGTGTGAACGACAAGTGGGATCAGAGGGAGGACACACAGAACACCAAAAGGAGCAGGGGAAGCCATAAAGCCTGAATTTAGGGCTTGAAAAGGAAATTATTCTGTGCAAATGGCTGCTTCGGTTCAAATCAGCCCTGCCTTGTAAATCCTGCTCATGGCTCTCAGGAGGGAAGCCTGGTGAAACAGCCAATATTTCAGGAGACAGACTCCCAGACCTTCACCTCTCAGTGTCCCCGAGCCCCACACCCAGGCACGGGCCTGGAGAGCAATTCAGGCATGAACACGGTCATGGTTTATGCAAAAATTAACCTGTTGCCCTTACTTGGGTCAAAGTAATTCCGTTTAATTTGGTAATCTGGGCCCTTTATCATTAATGAGTCCTTGGGGGGTGGGGGTCAGAGCATCTCTTTTTTGGCTGAAGAGAGAAGCAGAGATTACTGTTAATATTCAGGCTGTTCAATAGAGCAGAAAGACCTTTTGCTATTGACAGTACTGCTGGTTTTCACCTCATCGGTGAAGGGAAATTGCCAAATTAATCTCTCACTGGATCTGAAATTAATTCTCTATTTTGTGGTTAATGAACCTCAGAACCACAGATTTACCTGGGTAGAGTATATTGAGAAATTGTACACAGTAGTTGTCTGCAAATAATCAAGATAATATCCAAGGAAAAGAATAAAACATAGTTTCCTTTCTGTGGAAGAACTAAGTGGAACACAGTAAAATCATCAGGCTGATTATTTTTTCCCTCAGAGCATTACAGGACAATGAAACTCACTGCTGGAGGATCTCTATAAGTTTTCCCTATGAAAGACCTAAAAAAGGCTATGCAAATTCATGCATTATATGAGCATCAACTGCTTTTAACCCAGCACCTCTCATCAGCAGGTTGCTGAAGGCTGTGATATCAATTTAACCACTCCAAGTTCACAGAAATAAGGGTTTAGGCCAGCAGAAGAGCTCCCATTTATCTGCCTGAGCTGTTTTTGTCTTGTCCCTCACCAATGCCCTCCTTGCTTGCTCTGCCAAGCCCCTGGTGCTCCTTTCTCCCCTTCCTCAGCTCACTGGAGCAGCTGGCTGGAGTTCACTGTACTCAACTTCATTTCCTTTTCCAGAACATGAACCTTCCCTTTCCTTCCAGGGTTTCTTTCATGCATCATCATTTTAGCAGCCCCTTTTGTACTGGAAATCTGTTTGCCACATGTTAGCTGGAGCTCATCTACTAAGATCCTCAGTTAAATATTCATGGGGAGGGAGCAGTTGAACTCAGGTTACACAGCAGAGATGAGAAGGGTGTTCTGGCAGAGGAGACTGACTCCATATCAAGTTAAAAACCCCGTGGAAATGGTTTACCCCACATAAGGCCTGGGCATGGACAGGTAGGAAAACATCTCAGTCACACTGTGCTGCTGAAGTGTCACCCATGAAGTGGCACCCTGGAGTCCTAAGGCACAGCTCTGGTGGCACATGAAACACAATGTGAGCTTGTGGCTGTTAGAGAAGCCAGAAAGAATTTCCAAACAGGTTGAGTTTTTAATGGGAAAAGGAAAATGAAGTGTTCTTACATTGCACATGTCCATGCCCAAACACACAGGGAAAGGAGATGGGTTGGACAGGGAATAGCATCGAACCTGCTGTGCCAGTCTGAAACAGTGACTCACAGAGAGGTGATGCTTGAGCAGGGCAAGGTGGAGAGCAGCACAGGCTGTGACAGGACCCTGTGCCTTTGGAGAAGTCTGGGGACAGGACAGCCTTTGGAGGAATGGCTGGGGACAGGACAGGACCCTGTGCCTTTGGAGGAGGAAGTTGGGGACAGACCACCCAGCCAGCTCCTCTCCACTGGCTCTTAACTCCCACAGCCTGGGGACAGGAACAATAAGGGCAAAAGGACAAGGGAGCAGAAGTCAGTCTGGGGTGTCGGGTAACCGGTTACCTGAGCTCTGCCTAAAGGTAACTTCCTCATGAATAGCCCAGGAGCGTTCATCCTGCCGCTGTCCCAGCAGCCACAAGCCAGGCTGGTGAATTATGCAGGGCGGGGTGCTGAGCAGATGGCATCGCTGCTGTAACCTGAGCAGCCGCACGACACAACACGCAAAGCCCAGCAATTAACCTTTCCCCAGGTTTCCTCTTGTCTCGGGGATTAAACCTCCTTCAAGCCCCAGCGCTCCACTCCTGCCTGAGAGAAATGAGTAATCCCCCAAATAAATAAGGGAAATCGATTTCCATATCTCCGGCAGCCCTATGAGGTTGTCACACGGGCTCCCAGTTCTCCAGTGAATACCTGGCAGGTCTGGGAGGGTCTGTGCTGCCTGTGGCATTTGTCCTTCCCAGCTCAGGAAGGGTCCCACCCCGGTGGGCTAAAGACAGGGAAAAAGTGAATTCCAGTCCCTCCACCTTGGCACGCGGTGACCACACAGTGTGGCAAGGAAGGGAAACATGAACGTGGGCAATGATTTACTACTTAGATGAAAAAAATATCTGCCAAATGCGAGGCATTCACCTTGGTGCATGACAAAAGCTATTATTTTAACTATGATACTCGATCCTCTTTGTAATTAAACTGATTAATTCACAACAATAGAGTCTATATCGCCTAATACTTTTAATTAACAAAGTGTTGTACATATACTGGCAGAGCATTACTGGCATGCTTCCTAGGCAATACACTTAATTCTGTAATAAATTATTGGGACAAAATGACTAAGATACATTGCAGCCTGGAAGAGACTGTCAAGAGAGAAGGACTTCAGACTCTTGGGCACTGGTTGGACCATCATGGAGCAGAACAAAGCTTGGGGAAGGGAAATGTGTGCAAGTACAACACTGACAGAACGAGCTGACTGCAGAGCCAGTCCTGCTCCTGCCAGGCCTGGTGACTCAAGAATGAGGTGACCAGCCAATGTAGGGACACCCTAGGAAGGAAAAGAATGGAGTTACCAGGGGAATAAAGCACCAGAATGGAACTAACCAGCAGGACTTGACCCTTGGCACATGCTAGACTTTAAAACTTAGAGGTGACCAAAGTTTTTATGACTGGTCATTCAGGTATGAGAAGGAAACTGTGTGATGTAAGGTAAGAATATGGAGGTTGGGGAAAGGATTCTATGTTTTTCCAGGTTTACTATGAATCAGTTAAGAGATAAATACCCCGGGGGCCACATGCAAAGCAAAATTAATTCCTGCAACTTTTATTGGATCCCAGTTGAAGAACCTCACGGTCACAGGTCATCTGTGTACTTTAAGACACAATCCCTGGGGTCAAGCTAATTAGCACCAGGGATCACATCACAGGCTTTTCCCTTTCCTCTTTGTTTCCGAGTCCTCCCTGACCTCTGCTCAGAGCCTCCCAGTCACCACTTGCCTCCAGTTTTCTGGCTTGGCTCAGACACTCAGCTGAAGAAACATCCAGGTTTCTTCCTCTTTCAGTTCAGTTTGGAACCAGACAAGAGACAATCCATGGCAAACACAACTTTATCCTTCTCTCCAAATTATGGGAGCCTTTTGCTGGAGAGACCTACCCATAACTGAGACTGGTTGTAAGAGTAAAGCCACAGAAGGGTTTTCAGCAGCATCCACATGGGCTGAGCACGTTCCCTCCTGTCCCTGGGCAATGTGGGCCAGCACCACTTCTCCTCTGACTGGCACTTCCCAGCTCCTTGTGCTTGGTCAGCACATCACAAAGATGAGTTTCATGCAAAAGCTGAGCCTAGCCCCAGTCTCATAAATTTGTTATGCATTACATCCAATTAATGTAAATTATTACAGTGACTAAATAATGGCTCTGCATCAGATAAGGGAATAATTGTAAGTGAGCCTGAAAAGTCCCAAGGTCCATCTGTGTTAACCCTTTCCCCTGACTCCACTGGACCTCATATGAGGATTGGGAACCAGCCCAACTCCTTTGCCTTTGAAAAAGGGGACATGGACACACAGTCCTGTCTCTGAGGCAGATTTAGTGTGGGCTTTGGGGGGTCTGTGGTCAGAGTGCCCCAGCCAGGGAGCTTATGCTCATCAGAAATGCCTCCAAGTGTCTGTGCTGCTGAGACCTGCAGGGACCCTGGTGTGTTTTTCAAGGCAGAAGTGGTCATCAATGTTTGCAATAATTCCTGGGCTCAGATTAAATGGAATAAAGGCATGAGTTCTGAGCAATAAATAAATAGTCCTCTCCCTGCCTCAACGTGCTTCTCATGGATTCATTCACATGCTTTCCTGCCTCTTCCTCCTTGCCTTGCTTGTGCCCAGCTCCTCGTGGTACCTGTTTTACCTTGGCAGAGCAGCCCACAAATCATAGTGACACACCAATCAAGAGATCTGGAAATTTTTACACCACTCTGCCTCTTGAAAGATGAGTCACCTTCTGCACCACGTTCCTGGGCATCCAGATAAATCTGTCACAAACTTCTCCTTCCCTCAAGGTGCAAAATTCTCTCCCTCTTTCAGTAGAGCTGTATTTCCTCCTTTTAAGCTCCTCTTTCTTGCCCAAACACACATTCCCACCCCTCAGCCATCTCAGTATATTTCTCCCTTTGTTCCTGTTTCACTGACAACTTCATCCTAATAGTCTCCTCAAAGGAATGATGAATGCATAAGCTGCATATTGATCACTGCAGTGATTGATTACTGGATCTCTTTGACAGATGAGCCTACTAAGGTAGTTGCCAATATGGAGGTATGGATGGCAGGGCCCCCTTGTACAACAGTCTAATGGTATCTGACCTGATAGGGCAGAAAGGCAACTCCCTCATTTCAGCAGGAAAAAAGGCCTCTTTATACTCTTTATAAAATAATTCATAGGAAACTTAAAACACTCAGACACAGAGAGATTGCAAATGGGGAAATATGATGGATTATGGGTTGAAAGGAGCCGACTTCTGGAAGCTAAATTGATCCCCAGGAAAATGTTTTTGTCTGCTGTGAAAAATGGGCAATATCTCAGCAGCTCTGGAGGGCTATAATCTGGAAAATAATTTGCTTTTGATTTCCTTTAGTTTCATGCAGTTTTTTTTTTTTTTAAGTTGGTTCCTTGCAGGCTTTGTTGCTCAGCTGGGAGAATCAGTGATGAAACAGGCGAGGGATTAGCCATGGACAAATACAAGCTGATCCTTACTTATGGTTATAAAGCCCTCACCCCACCCAGTGTCACTTATTCCACAGGAGATGTTACACCCCCTGCAAACTCTGCCTACCAAAAAAAGCAAAGCCAAGCACAGAGTTGGGCATCTGAAATAAGTTAGAGAATCTGTGTCCATGATCCTGCAGAGTCCTGCAACAAAATGTGATGAACACACTCCTTTCCTGAATGTCTCCAGCTTGCTGTGTACCTCACTAACAACGAGGAGTAGATTGCACAAGGCTTGCTCAGTCTCCTTACTCAGTCCTTGCTCAGTGAGAAAGCCTCTGCCTGTGATTCTGTGAAATGGGGGGCACAGTTTTGGGAGCACTACTGCACCAGGCAGGCAGGGAGAGAATTCCCTGAGATTATTTACTGCTTCTGCCCCTCACCAGGGTGTCCTGCCTCCCTAATTTAGGGGCTGGAAAGACAGAGAACATAGGGGTGGTCAGTAAAGCACATTTAGAAGCTTTCTTTCAGCAGAGGAGTTTCTTTTGCTCCCATTTTTTATTCAGCTTCCCGCTTCTACTGCTAATAACGAGAAATGTTTTGGCAACAAGTAGAAGAGTTTTGTCCTAGTTCAAAGAGCTAAGAATAAAATTTATAGGAATAGTTACAGCCTCTCAGTGCCTGGAAATTCCTTGGCAGTAGGCTTTTGCTCCAGAGAAATATTGAATCAATGGTGTGCTAACAGCTCAGGAGCCTATTACAATAACATGCATACCTTGAGTCCAGACAATCAATAACTCAGCAGGATGCAGCTACCAGAAAACAACAACAAATTAGTTAGATTTCCATAGACTATACATTTGGTGAGTAATAATCTGTAAGTGGAAATGAACCCAGCCTGGAGAGACCACTGAGCCAAATGGAGATCTTTTATTCATGGCTTCAGCTATTCACTGAGCAGGATGTTTGGGGAGGGCTTCAACCTCCTAAATATACATGTGCATGTTTGGCTTTACACATATTCCTACTGAGCCCAGCCACTTTATTGCTCCACTGGAGTTCTGTTTGCACAGGTTTTCCAGTATAAGCCAGCATAAAGGTCCAGTAGTGAAAGACTGGCAGACTTAAATTTAATGTATCTTATTATTTGCACGTTCCCACTTTGAGGTATGGCTGAAAATCCCTAAATACAGTCCAGAGGTCGAATCTTGCTCAGGTTACATATTATAGCTGCTGACTTATAGTCTTCTAAGTCAGCCAGGATTGACCTCTGGCTGTATAAAGCACTTGAAGCATAAGAGCTCTCAGAACAGCAGAACCACAAATCACCAGGTCTAAGTACTACAAACAGTTTTGAGGCCATTTCCATGGTTTCTCTACAGGCAAAGTCGTGTTTCCTCTGAGATATCCAACTTCATTTTTCTCCCTCTGGAATAATGAGCATTTGACTTAATTTTTAATCATAGGTGCCTATCAAAAGTTGATTAGCTCTTTATTGCTAGAGCTTCTGTTAAGTAAAGTTAAATGATAAAGAAAAGTGTGAAAAAGCACAGGTGACATCCACACCTCCCCTACTGATTTATTCAGGCCATGGCTGTGTCTGTCCTGTCCCTCAAATCTGGATCCCAGCTTTTGCCCAACAGAAGGGGCCACAGAAAATGATTAAAATTACTTGGCTAAATTCAGAGCTGCTCAACTTGCTCATTTAAGTGTAAAATTAGATCAGAAAGTAGCCATGGAGCATCAAAACATGAAATGTTTCTCACGCTCACCTAGTGGGCAGTTTCTGAGGAGGCAGATTTCACAGGCTGGGAGCTGATTTTATCTGCTCAGGCATTAAACTCTCCTATTCTTGACAGATTTTAAGGAGCCCTTTTCTGAATACCAGGCTTTATTTTGCCAGCTGAAACACAAATACCAAAGAGGATGTGTTACAGAGATATATTTGCTTTTAGTAAAGTCTAAAAGTCTGCAGCAAGCTCTCTGGGGAAAGCACATCTGCATTAAAAGTGGCCTTTACAACAGGAGAGAGAGAGACCCTTCATAGCTGCTATTATTAGTAATAAAAGCTTTTAATTACATAGTTCTGACTGGACCTAGTGAGTGGCTACATTTGCAGATAACACCAACCACTTGTCTCTGTATTTCTTTTTATTTTATGATCATTATGTAGTTATATTTCATTTATAGGAAATTTCATTTATTTCACAGGAAATAAGAATCCTTGCAATAACCCCGAACTTCTGGATATTTCCAAGCAGCACCACAGTCCAATCCAAAAAAAAAAGGAAAGAGTCTCTTAAATGAAGATATAAAGATAAGGCTGTGCCTACCACAAGAACATACATTAATTTGCTCCAGGAACATATGTACCTGTGGGGGTGTTGGGGAGGGTCCAAAATTGTGAATTCCATTTTCAGGGAGACATTTTCATATGGATGTGGGGAAGCATTCAGCAGTGTCATGGAGTGATCTATGGCTATTGCCAACCCAGGCCAGGCACAAGCACAGCAGTGAACTTCCACACTTGTGCACGTGGAACAATTTTTCATGGATCTGATGAATTCTGCAGCGACGTTCATCGCTGTAGGACACATTATTGCTGCAATATATGACTATCAGTAACACCTACAAGCCTTTAATATTCTGCAGCTGAACTGTGGAAACAGAAGAAAGTCACTTGTAAATGCCTAATTCACAGTGTAAGTGGGTTGTCTGTCAAAATAATGCTCAGATGTGAAACTTCAAGTAGGAAGCTTAAAAATCAGAAAAATGCAAGGAACATCTTGATGAATGTTAAAAGCAGTTTAGAGAAGGAGAAAACAACCAGAATACTTTTCTGCTTTCGTCCTCATCACAGAGTTGCAATTAGCTCTGTCTGTACAGGTGTCTAATCACAGGAATTTCTGCAGTCTTAGCAATCATCATCTAAAGAGTAAAAAGGGTTGTTTCAAATGACAGGACTTTGTGGGCAGAATATGGAAAAAAAAGTGGGAAAATGAAGGGCAAAATGGATTCTGCCCTTCATTTTCCCACTACAGGAAATGTCTCCTTATTTCTACCTCCCAGTTCATTAGTTTCAATAGAAATGCTGGTTAAGTTGCTGTGCTCCAGGATTTGCAGCTGCAGTCCCTGTTCCCCTACAGATGGAGTTGGCCACGATCAGAGCACCCAGTCATTCATGGGAACATGATCCTCAAATCTACCCCTGCAAGGACATGAGAGTGAGGAGGTGGCAGGAGAATTCAGATTCTGAGAAAGAATGGATTGAACAGAAGGATTGCAACACAAAAAACACTGAAAAATGGGCATTTTGTGTTACAGGATGGGATTGTCCACTCCTGCCTCACTCCAGTGCCAAACCGGCTGTGGGATTTGCAGCCTGATTTTA
The DNA here is from genome assembly GCA_013397375.1 of Toxostoma redivivum. Classification (NCBI taxonomy): domain Eukaryota; kingdom Metazoa; phylum Chordata; class Aves; order Passeriformes; family Mimidae; genus Toxostoma; species Toxostoma redivivum. Next base: position 23,649 of record VXBI01006902.1, read on the forward strand.
CCTATTTGTGCTGCTCCTGTGTAACAGTGGTGGTGTTTTGCACCACTTCATTAGTGGTTTGTCTCTTCTGTCTTCACTCAGAGCCAGGATTAAAAAACACATGAAGGAAACAGATTTTCTCATGCTTGGGCTTGGTTGTTTATTAAATCTTATGAAAAGTACAGAAAGTTCAGCAACGCTTCTAGCCACCAGCTAAAAGTGAGCAAAATGGAGATGAATTCAGTTAACTACAAGGTCTCTTAAAGCTAAACAGTCCAATAGAGAAATAACACCTATATTATTTATACTTTTAACCCAATCATTAAATTCTTGTGACCTTCAGTGTGGTACTGACAGTCCAACCAGAAACTACTACCTGAAACCGTGAAGAAGAAGGAAGATGAACACTGAAAGAGACACCACCTAAGATCCTCTGTCTTGTCCCATACCTATTACTGTATTATAAAAACCTCAAATTTAAAACCCTTCACTATGTGAAGGCATGCGCTTTTATTTCACTACACACCTGTGATTTTAACTTCATCATTTAAATTTAGAAGCCTGCTCCAAGGCCTCAGGTCAAAAGCAGTGTTCTCCAGGGGGCCAGAAAGTACAGAAAGCTCAAAAACCCCAGGTTTCTGGGATCCAACACACCTACACCGTGCTGGCACAGGGCAAAAAATGAGCAAAAGCTGCAGAAGCTGCAGCACAAAGTGAGGGAAACTCCCCTCTCCTGATCCAGCAGGACACATCCTAGTTGGCATTCCCGACATTGGAACAGCTCTTTGCATGAAACATCCTCCAAGGCTTTGGCAGGAAGTTGTGCTTAACGACAGACTCTCATAGGAGGCACTTGATTATATTAGACAGATAATTATTGATCCAGCTATAGTTTATCCTTGCTGCCTAATTTCAATAAACAACAGCTTGGGGGAATTAGCAAGGGATTCTGTTCCCCCTCCCCCTGCTTCTTCAGGATTTGTCAGAAACAAGATGATTTATGTGTATTCCAGTAAGATTCTCGTTTGTTGGCAGGCTGCAGGGATTGTTTGGGGTTGGAAGTACTAAGCTTTTATATTTAAATGCTTCCATGAGAGTATTCATGGGTCTCACTGCCTTGCATTGTAATATCTGAATAATAACTGTGACTTATGCAAACCAGTTTTCAGCTGTTCATCGGGATCAATTTTTCATTTTAAGCAACTTCCTGCCATCCCAGGGAAAAAAAAAATAATAATCTGATAGGCAAGAAGAGTGAGACCCGAGGAAGGCAGCAATACTCTTCCCTTTTTAAATAATGCACAACTCATTTCTGGAGCACTTTCAAATGTGTTGCTTTCTATTAAGCACAGATAATATTCTGAGGATGTTCCCCCCTCCTTTCAAGTGAGGCTTTTAGAATAGCAAAGGTCCACAAAGCACAGGCAGGATGGCCAAATAACTTCAGTTCCTCCAGGGAACACCTTGGTGTCATTTCTCTTTTTTAATAAAAATCTCCCACTTGGACAGTGAAAGAAAATTCTTACTGCTAATAGTTAGATCTCTGCTGGTAAATAAGTTTTTAAAAAACACCTTGATTTTATTTCTGCTTCCTGGCTCATTTGGGAGTACCAGTTGCTAGAATTCTGCTCAGGATTTAGTTGTCTCTTACTGGCGTGATTTGGAAGCTTCCTGTATAATAAACACTTCATTAGGCACCAGACTGATGAGTTACAACACGATTTACAGATGAGCACTTGGGAATGATCTGCTCACTTCCAGGCCTGGGCTTCCCAACGGGAACCAGATCCCAGCTGGTGCTTTTCTCAAGGCCAGTTAGATTGATGCTCTGGTATTTCAGCTCTGTCCAAGAGTCAGGGTGGCCAAAATTCTTTCATTAGCTACCAGATACAAAGGTCACATAGGAAATGGCTTGAGTGGATATCCAGGAAAAATCCCTGATTTGGCAATATCCAGTCTGTGCTGTTAGGAGGAGCCTGGAGCTTTTGCAGGCATCAGCAAGGAATCCTTTTGTCCAGGAAAACAGAAGGTAAAGATTCTATATAGGGCATGCAGTATTTCATACTGTCACTTGATTATTTACTTTACTTTTAAGGAAGGTTTCAGGATAACCTTTAAAAACTAAGAATAAAAACCTAAAAGAAACTCAAAAAGCCCAACCCTCTTCCCATCTTACTCCTGAGTCACAGTCCCTATTATAAATTGTAAATTTTGCCCAGAGAAAGGTGAGATAAGGACCTGTTGTAGCTGGGAATCCCAAAATAAACTGTAAATCTGGGATGGCACAGCCTGCCCGTTTCCTTTGGCCTCCCACAAAAGGAATAAAACCCGTTTCCAGAAGCTTTTGCAGTAGTGGGGCAAGAGAACAACCTTCCAACAGACACCTGACCTGGTTTGAAAGATTTTGTGGGGAACATCCCCACAGCTCATGGGAAGAGAGCTCAGCAGTGAATCACTAAGCTGAAAAAACTTCACAGGTTCAGTCAAGAATTATTGGAGTGCCACAGTTTTCACAAAATATTGAAGCTCTTTCAGAAGAGACCCTGTGCTATTTTTCACTCTCTTGCAGCACAAGCATCCAGGATCTCCTTTGCTGCATATTTAGTGAACAGCATCTGCAGCATCTTAATTACAGTAGCTGTTCTCATCTAAATCTCTTGCTTCAGAATAAGGTTAAGTGTAATCTGTCCTAGATTCTTATACAGATGGTTCGTTTCTTAAATACTTGAGAAGAGTTTAGTCGATCTTTAATTCCTTAATCTGGGAACCAAGACCAACCAACCTGATTCTGACTGATATTTTAGCAGATTTTACAAGAAAAATGTAACACACACACACTAACATGAGTTTATTCCTTTTCAGTATCTTTTTGTTCTAATGAAAGTTGTTGGGAGTGAGAAGATCCACATCACTCTGCCCTCCTCCCATTTAACCCAAATAACTACACAGCATTATGGATAAAGAGCACCTGAATGTCAGAAGAAGCCAGCAAATATAATTTTCTTTAGCTGAAATATAGGAGTTTATAAACAGTTCAATAATATAATCAGTAGATTTTTTTTTAATCTATAACTAGATTGCTGGTATTGCCAAAAATACAATTCCTGATTGGACATAGATTTCCTTTCTGCAAAAAAACTGTGCCTACCTAATTATGATCCTGGCAAGGAACAAACTGAGACTAATGACAGTTTTCAGTTTGGTTTATATTGAAACACAGCAGTGAAAACTGATGTAAAATTTTAAACCAGAGTTTTGGTTTTTAGTTATTTATACAAGTCTTGAACCAAACTTCTTGACCTTCACACAACCATGAAGAAAATAAAAGGGTAGATTTTTCACTCAGACTAAAGGAATGAAAACCTCAGGGGTTCACGACATTTTTTCTTGTCTGCTTCAATTTCCCTTTACGAGCTGAGTTGCTCTTTTATTCCCAGTATTGCACCAAGGGAACCCAGCTGATGAGAGCACAGTTTCATCGCTCCACACTCCCAGTGAGAAGCAATGACAGCTCCCAAAAGCAGCCAGAGGAAGCTTTTTCAGCCTCAGTTATGAAATGAGAAATCACCACCCCAAAACCCTGTGCCAGTATCAGCCCAGGATGCTGCATCCCCAGAGTTACAGGCTGTTGTCCAGCACAGCCCTTCTTTTCCAGAGGAAATAACTGTTCACCTCTTTAAGCTAATAATCACTTCCCCATTTTAATTCCCCAGCTCTTGGCTTGTGCTTATGATTTCAAGCTTTGCATTCAGTAAGACCCTAAAGAAAGCTCAAGGAATGAGCTCCCCAATAGCCACTTCTCTTGGTGGGCTCTTCTAGAACAGGCTCTGCCCATGCTGACCTTTGGCAAATCTCCAGGGAAGGCATTTTATACCCTTTCCAGCAATCCTAAGAGCTCCACATAAAAAATAATTGAGATGGTTTATTTCCCCTCAAATATGGAGTGAGGAATTTTCTGGGAACATTATAAAAAAATAGCCGTGATGGGCATAGAATCATGGAATTGTTAAGGTTGGGAAAGACCTCTGAGATCACCAAGTCCAAACGTACATGAAGAAAGCCTACAAGGAAGATGGAGAGGGAATTCTTATAAGAGCATGTAGTGACAGGACAAGATGGAATGGATTCAAACTGAAAGATAACTGCTTTAGACGAGGTATTATGATGAAATTCTTCCCCATGAGGGTGTTGAGGCCTTGGCACAGGGTGCCCAGAGAAGCTGTGGCTGCCCCATCCCTGGAAATATCCAAGGCCAGGCTGGTGACACTCCCCTACTTCTCTGTGCCAATGCTTGGCAACAATTTCCATGGAGAGCTTTTCCAAATATCCAACCTAAACCTCTCCTGGCACAACCTGAGGCGGTTTCCTCTGCTCCTTTCACTCCTTACTTTGAGAGATTTTGTTGCCCTCCTTTGAGATTGCAAGGACTGGAGGCAAACACTGCACTCACACTGCAGGGTGAATGAGCCATTCCCCCAAAACCTCAACCCCACACGTATTAAAGCATTGATCCGAGTTAACAATAATCTTTATTTATGTCCTTGATAAATCAGCGGTTCCTCAGCCCCAAGACTCTCGGCAGGACCCCTCCAGAGCCAAGTGTTCCTACACAGTCTCTTTGTCACAGCCCTTTCCCCCTGCCCACACTCAACTTTCCCCAAGTTCCTAATGTCCCTCTTAGCAAGCCGCAATTTTTCTCCGGGATTATAAATTTCCGCGGTTGCTCTGATCCGGCAGCTGCCGGGCTGCCAGCGCGCCGCGATTGCTCCCCGGTGACACGAGCAGATCGATTTCTCGCCTCGCAGCTCGCGGGCGGATTAACACAGTGATAAATGGCCGGGGATTGATTTGCACTTAATTGACAATTTGGTGAACCTGCTCTAAAACCCCGAGGTTTGGCCCCGGGTAATGGAGCGGGATCGATCCGTGAGGGGAGCGCGGCGCGGGCCGATAGGGGGCGCCAGAGGCTGCGGGACGTTGGCGCGGGGCCCTGAGGGCTGAGGGGAGCGGGGGGAGCGGCGGCGCCTCCCGCCTGTGGAATCACATCCCTGAAAGGTTAAAAAGAACATGGATGTGGCACCTGGGGACACGGGATAGTGGTGATCATGGTGGTGGGGTTGGAGTGATCGTTCAGGCGCGGGATGGTTTGGGTTGGAAGGATTTTAAAGCTCATCCTCTGCAGTTGGCAGGGATACCTTCCAGCTTGGTCTGGGACAGCCAGAAATTCTCTGGGAAATCTGTGCCAGGGCCTCACTACACTCACAGAAAATTTTTTCTTTGTAGTATCCAATCTAAGCCTACTCTCAGTTTGAAGCCATTCCTCCTTGTCCCATCACTCCAGACAAAAAAAAAAAATAAAAATAATCTCTCTCCATCTTTTTTGTAGGCTCCTTTCACATGCTGCAAAGTCACAATTAGCTCACTCCAAGCCTTCTCCAGGCTGAGCTACCCCAATTCTCTGAGTCTTCCTTTACCCAGCTGCTCTGGGAGTGGTTCCAAACTCATTACCTCTGGCTTTACCTGTGGCATTATGTTTATCTTAAATGTAACATAAACTTCCCCCAGGATCAGTCACCTGTGACTACCGGGCTTTATGGACAAAGCAGGAATGGGCTTGCTGGCAGGAGTGAAAGTAAAGGCCAGGGAGGAAGTTAATTAACAAAAACTGTAACCTTCATTTGCCTTTTCTGTCATCTTTTGTTCTTTCCTTCTGTTGTGCCAAATCCCACAGCTTTTACCCAATAGCCACACAACACAGTCCGCATTATATAATAAAAGCTCTGTGCAATTCACGACAGCACAGCAACATTATCCTCCAGTATTTATCTATTATTTATCACAAAGAACTTTAGAGTTGACAAGAGAAGCGCTATGGAGTCAACCTATTGAACAGTTCTTTTCAGCCCCACCTTGTGTTTGAGGTTTCTGAGGGGCTGTGTAACTCCATGGCTCTGTCCCCATAGTGAGCACAACTCAGGCATCCCCCGAACATAAAGGATGTCTGAATTGGGAGTTTTTCCAGTAAGTTTTTAAATTCCAGCTAAGCTGAGCTTCAGTTCACACAACAGCATCCACAGCCACCTCTGCATTTCAGTCTCTAGGTTAAAATTGCTACATCTGGCAAAATAAATTGCAAACAAAGCTGAATCCTTCACACTGAAGAATTACTTTAGGCTTTACATGTTCTCTTCCTGCTCACCCCCATGCCTTCTCCTCCCAGGAAGTTGGCACAAGCTAATGATGAGTTTCAGTTTGTGAAAGAGATACAGGATTCCAGAAAGGATGAGTCAATAGTTTGATGGAGCAGAGCAAATCCTGCATTCCCACAACCACGTGTGCACATGTGTGGAATCCCTCTCCCTGGAACTGCAGAGCTCCTCCAAGTAGTGGAAGCTCTGAAAATAATCACAAGAACTGCAGCACACATTGCCTTCACAATGGGCTCTGATCCTGAAATACAGCCCTTCCTTGGCAATCAGAGCTTTTCCCAAATCCAGGACTTGTCTCCAGCTCTGCTTCAAGCAAGGATGAACAGTACCACCAAAAAATCCACCTTGCCTACAAGGCAGCCTTCTAGACTATTTTGTTACACTGATTATATAATGGAAAGCAGATAGAGAAGCAAATTAATCACATGGGATAAAGAAAAGATCTTTTTAACGTCACCTGTAGCTTTGTGGCATCTTCATACTGATTACAGCAAAGGGAAAATAGATGAGAAGCCAGAATGCACCGTCAATACGTTTCATTGGAAATGAAAGGACAGGTTCACTCATTAATTAAGAACCATATCAAAAGGCAGCTAAAATTACATGGAAAGAAAAAATTGAAATTTCTCTGGCCCCAGAATGACCTCCTCTCCTACCTGCAGCTCCCTTTCTATGCAGTTTAGACAAACCTCTGTTCTTTACCTGGAGAAACAGGAATGTAGCTGAGGGTGCCATGGAGCAAAATAACAGTGGTTGGCATAATAAATGGATGCATTATTATAACTCCTGGTATGGAGAGGGTTTAAATAATTGTATGTTCAATGATTTTATATCCTTGTGCAAGAATCAGGAGGTAAAATAAAACCTGATACTGCTAGAATGAAATAGCACCTTCTGACAACTCCAGTGTGGTAAAAGCTGGTGACTGCTGAGCATTCGTGTTTTAATTATTGGACACACATAAATCATTTATTACACATTGATTTGTTTTTTAAGAATGTTTTGGTAGTGTGAAAATACCTGGTAATTAACTTGTGATCAGATAGATTTAGCCCCTTAGCAATGCAGGGGGAACATTTGAAGACTTATGTTTACCAACAATCTCACTTTTAATTCTAAAAACAGCTCCAAAACTCACAGGTTCTTGATAAAGAAATGGAAATTATCTTGTGGAAAGTCATTAAAAAATCATCAGAATCATCCCTGGAAGAACCAAAAGTAAAGATCTCAGATTCATAAGAATTCTGATTGTGCCTGTGATTTTTTTATTCAATTCCTAAGCTGTATCCAGAGGAACAGCTAATTGGATGCTAGAAGTTAATTAGTTGTTCAGAAAATCAGTATTGGTAGAAATAGTTGAGTCCTTGGTATAGCAGAAATGTGTCCCTTGTCCTCAGTGTCCTGCTGGCTCCTGTGGGTCAGGGTTTCACCCAAGAGAAATTGTTTTACTTACTGCACTTTTACAATGAAACTCTTAATAAAGAGACTTTCCTCTAAAAACAAGCAAGGAGGAACGGAAATGAGCTACTCTGTAAACAGCCAAGTCAAAGCAGCAAATGAACCCGGCTGGTTTGAGTTTCTCATTCAGGTGCTATTCAATGCCACTGTTATTTCTGAGCACGATGGTGCAGCCAAGTCTGGAAATGGAGGGATTTGGAAAACAACAGCAAGAAATTCCATATCCCCTACCTGTCCTGTGAAATGCTTCAGGAGACCCGTGGATAATTATTGCCCATGGCAATCTGGCAATCTGCATCAGGGGACAGAGGGTTAAGCCCAAGTTATTTTGAACAATAGATTTCACTTTATTTTCCTGTTTCCTACTTTGCAGACTTACATTCTGAGGCTTTACTACTTAATCCCCACTGTAGTAATAAAAATTTTTAATCCTGTGTTTAAAATATGAGATTTACTTGTCAAAATCTGGATATACAGCATGGAATTATAATCGCTGTTCAGCAAAAGCAATTCCCCTCAAGTTCAGGCTGCTGTTTGGGAGAGCCTGTCAGGTGCTTTGTGTCAGCACTGGAAGAATGTGCAGACTGCAGAGGTCACAGCAGCTTTCCCTGCATGCTGGGGACACAAATTCATAGCTACCCACTCAGATTTCCCATTTTTCTCTGATTTGGTGTTTTAATCTCCCTGTTCTTGCTGGGGTGTTAATAGCAAGTTTGGTTCCCTCAGCCAGCACCTGCCAGGAAATTAATGGGTAAAGCATTCAGAAATGAACAGCAGGTTTGTCACAGACAACGTGACAACCACAGCTGGGCACTGCTCAGCTTTGCACAGACTCCAGTCAGGGAATTTTTGGCACCATGAAAGCCTTGGAAAACTCAGCAGGGATCACTCCCCTGCACTGGGCACCCTTAGCAGGCTCAGGATGCCCAGACCAGCCAGGCACTGCCCCAAAGGGTCAAGGTTAAACTTCTCCTGAATTAAAGTTGAGATGATGATAAGGAGCAGATGTGGGATCTGACCCAGATTAACATCCAATTGCCAGCACTGCCTCTCTGGGAGAGGGAATTCCAAGCTGACCTCACCACTTCAATAATAAACTTGAAATATGTTCCTCACTGAAGCAACATTTAGTTTCCTCGCCCAATATTTATTCAGAGCAGATTTGGAATGTGCCACACCTACCCATCTTGTGTTACAATAACATTAAAAAGAAAATATTAAACTCCTTATGTTTTAGTGTGGTAAAATTAGTGCAAATATCCCTGAGCTCTTTACTGGATTCTTAAACAGCTCTAGGCTCTCACACAGGTATACAGGTATTGGAATAATTCTGTTTCCAGCAAAAGCATCTCCAGGAAAAAGTTAGATGCCATTTTATCAAGGATTTTCTTATGTTTGGTTGGTTTTGAGACAATAAGCTGGGAATGTTGTATTTATCCCAGTGCCACCTCTCCCAGTGTTAATCTTCTCCCAGGTGGAGAAAAAGAGAAGTTACTCCTTGGATTTTTTTTTTCCTTTAAATTGCACTGTTCCCTTTGCATTTATGCAGCTCATCTCCCTTATTAATTACAAATTTTGGTGCTAGGAAAGGAACATACAAAGAGACAACTTGTGGCAGGGAAGGGTCATTACTCTGGGGTGTTTTCAGGGTACCTGGTTATTTCAGCTTTGCTTTGAGATTGTTTCTAAACAGCTTTTTGTCTTTTTCAATGGCAAGAACACTTTCCCTTCCTGGCTAAAAGAAGGTTTAAATCTCAGTGAGGAAAAGGAAACCTAGGAATAGTGATTATTTTTTCTTAATGGAAAATTATAACTATCAACTAAATCATCCTTCATGCTAGACACGACAGACTTAAGCACTTTGAAGTGATTGATTTTTAAATTATATTATGATTTCATGGTTGAAGCAGTAATACTCTCTGCTTTTCCAGACACTGTGTATCATCCTATTCCTTACCCAGTGGAGACACCATTAAGTAGCAATTTGGGGCATTTATTACTAGAGATGGAGATAAAATGACATTATTTTACATGTACACTGCCCATGTGTTTCTGCCATACCAGGTCACGTGCAAAGCCAGGGCTGGCTTTACCCAGGACATGGTGCTGCCCTGCTTTTTGCTGTTTTCCTCAGAGCTGCTCCAATGTCCTCTTTCTGACCAGGAAATGAGGACTCAGATGCTGGATGGGCCACCCAAATCCCACCTGCAGCCAGCCCTGCTTTTCACCCTGTCAGTTAAACCACTGCTTCATTTAGGGAAATAAAATCTTCAAGGAACACATCAAAAGCATTTAAAATGCAGTCAGCCCTCAGCCAAATATCTCACTTGGTTATCCTGACTTGAAAACCTGTGCTGCAGAATCAGAGCTGGATTCCAGCTCCAGTAGCTGGATAAAATAAAGATATTCTCTCTGCCTCATTGGACCCAGCACAGACTCCCTTCCCAGCACATCTTTGTCCAAATACTGTGACCTAAACTGCGACAAATGGAGCCAACCTTTCCATCAAGAAAGCCTTAATTTATGGTGAGCAAAGAACAACAAATCACAGCCCCTCAGATTTATGGCCCCCAGGATCTGAATTGACCATACAGCACAGCAACCTTTCCAGCACTCTAGTCATTTCTTTAATAAAGTTGAAAATATCAAATCTGCATGCATGCAGAGCCACCCCATCAGAATTTTATGTAAAGTGCACAATAAGTTTATGGATGGTAGTAACATATTACTCCTTGTAATTTCATTATGTAAAAAGACACAGTTGGGATCTCTTAGGCCCCTATTTCAACATTTATGAATTAAATAACAGAATGTATGCAAGGCTGGAATTGGAGAACAACATTTTCCAACAGGCAGAATTGATGAGGAAGGGTTCTCAGTATTTTATGAGGCTGTAACAAACTCTTTGCTGCCTAATTAGAGAGAATCTGACAGAGAATGAGGGAAAAAGAAGCAACAAAGGAAAGCAGAAATCTTTCAAGATGGGGATAAAGCAAGAATTGGTGCAAATTTAGGACCTTGGAACAAACCCACTCTGAACTGCAGATAATTCTAGTATCAGACCTGGGTGTAAACCTTAAGACTTGTGTCTGTCAGCAGAACTGGGAACCTCTTGGGTCAATCCAGAAGCCCTGATGGTTATTCCAGCAGCTGCATGGATAAGCCTTTGCTGTATCTTATCAAACTATAAAAATGTGTTCATGCCCTGGGTCTGTTCCTCCCCTTGCCCCTACTCCCAGAAATCTTGAGTTGAGTTTCATTAAAAGTTCAGTAGTCTGGTCATGGTGGCTGTACAACCAGGGAAGCAAAGCCTGGAGTAGATTCTGGGTTTATGATGTTATCCATGGGACATCTCCTGCCCTGAGTTAAGTAAACTCTAACCTGTTTGGGCAATACCTTTTGGTCCATAGAAATGCCATTATTTAGGCAATCACAATCAATAAATTGGATTTTGCTTTTGCAAGTGAAAGGGCTGTTATTTTTCATACAGTTTGTCAATAGGCTCCAGGTTGGGAGATATATGAAAGATATTCTACACAGGCTAGAGAGTTATGAGCTCTCAGGCATGAATTATTTAAGTTCTTTTCACTTCTATTAAAAAAATAACTACAGAGATGGCCAAAACAGATGCCATAAATTCTGGGTTTGATGTAGGATTTCCATCTTTCCTTGTCTGCTCTAAAAAGCGTGGGTTCTTTGTGCTGAAAATCCTTTTACCATTTGCATCTGTGCAGTGAAAGACATTATTATACTGAAATAGTGTCCTGTGAACTGGACTTACAGGTGAAGACTTACTGCACTCACAGCTCTTGGGTCACCCTGGGAACTGAAGCAGCCAAGGACATTTCATTCCCTCTCTGGTCTAGACCCCAGGAAAAGGCAAGAGGCCATTGTGCCTTCCATTTCTTCTGACATCCCTGTAATTCCTGCCTTTCTGCCAGTCTAGCAATTACCTGCCCCCATGAGCTACTACAAAGAAATCTCTAAGGAAACTAATTAATTGCAAAAATTATTTGAGAACACAACAAACTCTGTGTGATTTGGACAGAGAGTTCCCATGTTCCAGTGGTTTGAGATCTGTCTTCCAACCTGTCTCTCTGTAACCCTCACACCCCAACTCAGCAGAATTTCTGCCCTGCCATGATCCATTATTTAATCCTGATGTGCTCTATACACCTCATCAGAGTGTTCAATACATATATTTTCATTTACAAGTGTGCTCTCAAGAGCCAGGACAGAGAACAGGGCTGCCAGATGCTGCAGGGATGTTTAAGCAGAAGGGGAATTCTTACATCCAATCTCATGTATTAGAATATTGGTTCCTTTTCCCCACTAGCACATGCTTGGAGCACTCTAAGCCAGCCAGCTCTGCCCTTGCTGTTTCCTTACCCAATCCACTCTAGTTAAATACCTTTTTCATAAGGAGTTTTAAATTATAAGTCTAAATGAGGCCTATAAATTATACTTCATAAAATCCTGTGCACATCATTTCCTCACAGAAGAGGCACCAAAGAAATATTTTCCATGCCACCACCTATGTACCCATCCCTTTGCAATATAACATTTATTCTAATATTAAAATGGCAGCTGCTCTATAAATTGTGAATCATTAGCACTCTGCATTGATTTTTCCCTTGCAGCCTGCAACCCTGGGCAGCGACTGTGTGTGAATATCAGTCTATTGGATTGAGATTCATATCCTATTTGAGGGTCAAAGACCGAGACCTCGTGAGCTTGAACTTCTATCAGCCTAAAGCTGATCAATACCTGGAGATGTATTTGATCCTGGCTGCTAGCACAGATTAAGTGGCCATAAATACAATCAAAAATGTGAGGCTGCTGGGGGAGCAGGAGCCCAGCCACAGAGATGCCAGCTCCAGTGGAATTTCTGGGAGCAGGGACAAATCTGTAGGGCTGGGTGCTGTAATTTTGGGGAGGCTCAGCCCAGCATGCAGCTAGTGGAGGAAGAAAGAAGGATTTGCAGCAGAGACAGGATGCAGTGTTGTTCTCCATGATGTTCCTGTTGGACAAGAGACCACTTCAAGTTCCCACAGCCCAGGTATCCCAGGAGATGAGGGGACTGCTCCTGACCTGGATCAGAGCCAGCTGCACAACCACTGCTCAGCTTGGCATGGACACCACGGCTGGAAACACCGGGAGGATTAATTGAAAAACATTAAACAGATCAAATAAGTCCCTTTTCTTCCTGTGTCCCCTCTTCCCCTCTATCTCCAAGTGAAACTTTAAATATATGATTAAAATGACCTATTAAAGAGAAGAGACTCATTCCATTTGAGTATATTAACGCTGATTCTCTGCTGGCTGAGGAAGGAAAAAATCCATAATCATAAGCCTTATTAAAGAACAATATCCTTCGAGGGCTTATTGTTTTCCCCTTTAGAGAGTGCAATGCCTTGAAAAATAGACATGGAAACAGAGAGAAATGAAGACACTGTGTTGCACTGCTCCAGACACCACAGCACTCAGGGAAATTACCTCCTTATTTTTAGGCGTGTTTACAACAGGCCTATTTGCACTATTACCTTTGATCCTAAACTCTAATTTCAATTATTCTTTTAAACGCTTGGGAGATCCAGAGGGGAAATAATGAGAAGTGGCAGGAAGTCTGAAAAAGCAAAAGGCTCTTTTCTGCTGTGAGATGGGGTGGAGGATGCAACTCTGGGCAAGCAGCAAAGGACACAAACCATCCTTTGCTCTGTGTGGGGGGACCAGTGGCACCATCAAGGCACCTGCAGAATGCAGCTCCCTCAGTGATGATTTTAGGACAGAAGTCTCTGCCTGACTAGAATCAAATACAAGCTGATGTTTATATTTACATGGTTTCATGTCCTTGCAGTGTCCTTTGGGGGAAGAGACATCATTATCATAAAGAATATGTTTTTATTCCACTACATAAGTACTACTTATTATAGTCTCATATATTTTCTGACACTACCAAGGGGTCTTTATTGTTGTACATCAAGGTCACTGACAAGTAATATATTCAATCTATTAAGTTATTAGGGAGATAAATAATTTGGATGCAAGCTGAACTCTGAACTTTTACCTTTTCCCCTGACAGCCGGGTAGTTTCTTGGCATTCATACTAATCTCAGCTCTGCTTGAATAGTAATTCCATTAGGGTTATGGCTGCTGCTATACATATGCAATGACCTCAAACACAATTTCTTTATGGACGTGGGCAATAGGAATATTAAAATTTTAAGCCAAAGAGGATGTAATGTAACTTTACATTATTTATTGTAGACACAAATCCTTTATAATATTAAAGGATAAAGAATTAATAAAAGAAAGATCCCATAAACAATCCATAAAGTCAAATGTAGTTCTTGATTTAATGCAATTGCTTTTTAGTGTCTTCTGGTTACAGACTTACACTTCATTAAAAAAAATCTAGTCAAGAATCAGGAGCATCCTGGCAACTCAGCAGTCCCTGGGTGGTTTGGAAAGCAGCTTTAACCCTCTGGTTCTGCTTGTGACAATCTACCCAGGGATGGTCACAGGCCAAGGAGTGGGGAAACTTAATCCAGAGTTATTACAGTTAATTTAGGTCCTGAAACCAGGAACTGGTTATTTCAGTTATTTCTGGTTATTTCAGTTATTTCTCTAACTGTCCAGAGAGATGTTTTATTCCTGCTGCCAAAGACAGAAGTCAAACCCATCTGGGGTGTAACACTGCCACAGTCAGAGTTCAAGCACTTCTTTTCACATTCTCCATTCTCACTTCTTTTTTTTCCCTCCTCCCTCATTCATCATCCCAATCCTCTCTTTCTTCCTTGCCAAATTCCCACTATCAAAACCCAGCCTAAAGCTCAGCTCCTCATGCCCTCAGTCTCTGAGGAACTGGGCTTGGATTTCCCGATCCAGCAGGGCAGAAATGCTGTTGTCCTTATTGTACACCCTAAATGCAGTAATTGCTTAAGAAATAATTGAAAGAAATTAAAGGAATGAAGAAAAATTAAGTACGAGTTGCAAGCTCCAACCAAGGGATGCTCTTATCAAACCCCTTATCAATGATTTGCTTTCATTCACCAACTCAAACCAAGTCATTAACACCACATTGATACAGTAGGATTCTTTTAAATTGAATTATATATTGCAGGATGGAAAAACCTTTCTAAACCCAGGAACTCTTTTAAGAGATATACAGGGCATAGATGCAGAGAGAGTCTTGGGTTTCAGGGGAAAAAACCCAAGTTCTCAGTCTTTAGCACCTTCCACTACACAGCCATTGACAGCAAACAGCTTCAGCCTCGGGCAGATAGAGAGAATCAGAGATTTTAAAGATCCTGATCTCACCTCAGCCTTTCAGCAGGTAAAGGAAAGAAAATGGATCAAAACAGACAGCCTACTTCCAGAAAATCATCATCATGGCTAAAGCAGGAAGTAGAGCTGTAAGAACTTTCCCCAAAGGTTCATTTCCTTGTGGACTGAGCCCCCCTGCTCCATCCTTTACCCCTTTCATAGGCACAGCCCCACTCAGCGCACAAAAGGAGGCTGCCGGCTGCCTGCTGAGAGCCGAATCACTGCAGCTGCGTCAGGAGGTTTTTTTTCTTCCAGTTCTCAAATGGACGTGCTTGCCTGGAGAAAAGCAAGCATCTGTGCCATGTGTCCAATGGGTTTTCACTGGACACAGGAGCTGTGTCGGGGACACGCAAGAGATCTTAGAAACCCAGCCCCACAAGTGTCAGAAGGAACTCAGCTGCTGAGTCTCTTTAGGGAGGCAGCTCTGAAGCACAGTCTGCTACCCTCCATGTGCATGTTTCCATCACCAGGTGCTGCTTGTCGCCAGCAAGTCTAGTCCTTCCTATCAAATGCAGACTCGCACCATCTATTTCCTAGCTTAACAAAGACAAGAAGCCACTTAGACACCAGCTCCAGCTTGATCAACATGGGCTTCTTCAAGCTCCCACCTAGAACGTCAAGCAATCTTCAACTAAAGGGCACTTCATGGCTCTCTTCTGACATCCCCAATGAGCTCTATTGCTGTTGAGCAGCATTCAAAAACTTGTTCCAACAGGAACTGACTCCCAAATTCCACCGGAGTAATGTTAGCTCCTGTGTAAGCTTATGTGTCACATATCATATATGACCCATATAATAAATCAAACGAGTGTGCAATGGGTGTGCAAATGAGTGTACAAGAAGTGTGCAATGAGAGTGCAACGGGTGTACAATTGTTGTGCAACAAGTGTGCAAGGAGTGTGCAATGAGTGTTTAAATGAGTGTGCAACGAGTGTGCAAATGGGTGTGCGACGAGTGTGTAAATGAATGTGCAATGAGTGTACAAATGGGTGTGCAACGAGTCTGCAACGAGCGTGCAAATGGGTGGCCAACGAGTGTGCAAATGGGTGTGCAACAAGTGTGCAATGAGTGTGTAAATGAGTGTGGAACGGGTGTGCAATGAGTGTGCAAATGGGTGTGCAACGACTGTGCATGAGTGTGCAAATGAGTGTGCAATGGGTGTGTAAACGGGCGTGCAAACGAGTGTGCAAACGAGCAACGAGTGTGCAAAGTGTGTGCAAGGAGTGCAGGAAAAATCGATTGCCGAGCTGATCGATCGGCAGGCATTAGCAGTCGATCGCCGAGCTAATCGATCGGCAGGCATTAGCAGTCGATCGCCGAGCTGATCGATCGGCAGGCATTAGCAGTCGATCGCCGAGCTGATCGATCGGCAGTCTCGATTAATCGATCGGCAGGCATTAGCAGTCGATCGCCGAGCTGATCGATCGGCAGGCATTACCAATTGAGCACCAAGCAATCGATCACACTCATTGCACTTCTTACACACTTCTTGCCCACTCATTGCACCCTACTTGAGCACACCTTGCACGTTCCTTGCACACTTATTCACACTCATTGCACGCTCCTCACTTCTTACGTACTTCTTGCACATTCCTTGCACACTCCTTGCCCACTGATTGCACACCCCTTACACACTCCCTGCACACTCATTTGCACATTCGTTGCAGACTCCTTGCACCCTTGTTGCACACTTATGGCACACTTTTTGCACACCCATTTGCACACTCATTGCACCCTCCTTACACTTTCCTTACAAACTCCTTACACACTTCTTGCACACTCCTTGAACAGTCCTTGCACACTTGATGCACAGTGCTTGCACACTCCTTACACGCTCCTTGCACACTCATTGTACCCATACTTACACACTTTTTGCACACTCCTTGCATGAGCAACCGAGCGCCAAGTGATGGAGTGCAGAAGGCTGCGCAGGCATGAGCAATTGATGGCACTTCCCAGCACCCCTGACCAGGGCCTGGGGGTCCCAGCACAGACCCCCTGGCACATCCCTCTGCTTTTTCAAGTCCCCTTTAACCAGGATGATTTTCTGGGCTAGGAGCACCCAAAGCCAGCAGAACTGTGCTTTCACCACTCAGTGGCTTCTTCTGACTGGGAAATCTCTCAGGGGCTCAGAGCAATTTGTTCCCCAGGCACCTGCAGCCCCCACCCCTGGGCACAAAACAGCACCCAGCCCATACAGAGCTGCCCAAAT